>CM053602.1:57029255-57061319 GCA_028646575.1 Pseudocheirus occidentalis | reverse complement strand
TACCAAGTTTATACTTATGAGGATTTCCATAGATTAGCTTTGGTGACAGTAGCAGAGCCATTTTCCCAATATACAGTCAAATCCATGTGAGGTCTATAATCCCATCACCTAACTTCTAATACCAAAAACTGGCTTTCCTCCTCTTCCCCTTTTAGGTTGTTCAGGGAAGGGTAAAGCCTGGGAGTAGCAGAGGGAGTGACCTTGATTTCCCTGTTTCTACTTTCCCCTCTTTTCTTGTCCTTATACATCCTATATTACTCATGAGTTGATCGGCCATCAGTAACTTCCTAATCCCTCACAGCTGGTAACAATATGGTGCACAGATCTTTCCTACTTATTCAGTTATTACTATTACTGGTCCCGGGTCATTTTTTTTACTTGAAAGTTACTTTCTTTCCCTTTAACTTTTTATCCACTGTTTCCCAATCTCCCGAATCACTTAATTGGATATTTTGTCGAGTACGTCTGCCAGAGGCTTCCCTGAGTCACTTAGGAGCAGAGTCATGATAACATTCGCCCAAGCAGGAAGGGTAGATTTCACCAAGGAATTCCTATGAGGAGCTCCTAGTGGGATCAAATGTTATATACCAGCTTCCCTACCATGACAGCAATTTTCATCACTTCTTTCTTCAATTTTTGTATTCCATCCTTACGTGAATATCATGGATAATCCCCCTAATCCACTCTGAATCAGTCTCGCACTGCTTGGCCCACCCTTCATCAACCAAGGATAATAAGGTTGTATTCCAAGGGGGTCCTGGAATCATGCCATGTTGTCCAATTGCTCACGGTACAAAAGGATTACTACTGACTCCAATAAAGTTTATACAGTCTTTTGTGTCTAACCATATCCTGCCTCCTTGGCTATCACTTATCTATAGTAACCAAGCAATGAGGGGTTCTCCTGGTCTTTGTGTAAATCTCATCATCCTCAGTATCATCCCAAATATCTCCATCCTATTTTTTCAGATCCCGAGCAGGAGTGGCGGTAGCTATGACTTCATGCCCTTTCTCTTTATTAACTTAATCTCTATACTAGGGTGTTTTATGGCCTTTTGGGGTATAGTCAGGATGGTTCCATTTGTTTTTTTTTATTTTCACTTTCTTTCATTTTTTTCTTTTATTACAGTCTTCTTGTACAAAATGATTAACATAGAAATGGTTTACATAATTCCACATATATAACCTATAACCTATATCTGATTGCTTACTGTCTCAGGGAGGGAGATGGAGAGGAAAGGAATGAGGGATAGAAACTTTAAATAAAAATGCTAAAAAATGGGAGAAAAATAATTAAAATTGTTTAAAAAATAATACAGATGCATACTGTTAAAAGTATCATGAGAGAGATTTAAAAAGTAGGAGGAAATTATTTAGAGTTAGGGGCTCAGAGAGGGTTTCATAGAGGAGATATATTTGGTCTGGACCTTGAAGCTTAGGCAATTTTGAACAGGTAAAAATGGGAATAGGTTACTCCAAGATAGACAGATAAATATAGAAAGATCATATAAATGTTTGCATATATGCACAAATGCATATGTATATGTGTGTGTATGAAAGTCATTACACCATATGCACAAAATCTATAGGTCAATTGTTGATCTGCTTTGGTGGAGGAGGTTTCTATACTGGAGAGTCTCTGTGTCTAGCTTCATCCACTTTCTTTTTTTTGACAGTTTTCCTATTTTTATTAGATTAAAAAATACAGACAGGATATGGTCAGATTGCTTGGGGGAAAGAGGGAAGAAAGAATAAGGTGTAAGAAATAGTAAGATGGGTACAAGGGCAAGAGACAGAGAAAGAGGCAAAACAGGGAGGCGAGGTCAGTAAGGTCCAGGTGAAAAAGGGCAAAGGAGGGATCTCTGAGGACCAGCCATGCTTTCATTTGGTTGTGATTTTCTGGCGAAGAGCCCAGGGCACAGGCCCAGGAAGGGGCTCCAGAGGGGGTGGGCCAGGGTCCAGGACAGAAGCAGCAGGTGAAAGCCCATGGGCCGTGATGTACTTCTTGTAGGCCTCCCAGATTACCTTGAAGGCTCTAGCTGTGGCATAGGGAATGTCTGTGACGGGATCTCAGTATAGGGCCGGACGGTGGGTCACAAGGCAGACCATGGGAATCTTGGGGGGGGTTCCCCTGGGAAAACACTCCTCAAATGTTTCATCATCCCTGAAGGTGATGAAAGTACGTGAACAACATGCAGAGGGGATCACAGGACCGTTTCCAGAGTGAGAAGCCACTGTTGAGACCAGAGGGGCTGGCTCAAGACCTTCCACATCCACATTCTCCTCCTTGGGTCCCGGCTCAGCCAGCAGGGGCACTGTCATGGAATGGTAGGTGATCACTGGCCCTGGGCATTTGCGCTTCTTGTGAGACTGCTTCTTCTTGTCTGCCTCCAGTCGCTCATAGTTCTCAAGGGAGCAGGTTGAACTCCTCTGTAATCTTGGCTTTTCGGAGGCGTTCCTCTTGTGTCAATGGTCGCTCACAGTGTGGACCCTTTCGTCGTCCTGACTGGCCCTGCCACTCTTGAACCCACAGGAATGTCTGGCGAATATGCTCAGCTGTCGACTGGCGCATGGACTTCTGGCTGTCAAGGCCATCATCCTGAATTTCCAAGGTCAACAGTGTCTTCTCTGCCCGGGCCTTCTGGGAGCTGCCAGCTGGGGTGTTTACTTTTCCAGGCCTCGAGTTATTGATAGGTTCCTTGTAGGCTTTGGGGACTACACGAGGCTTTCTTCTTGATTCATCCCCATCCCCATCACTTGCTGACTCGTCCCCCTCATCAATGTCAAAATCAGAGTCCACTTCATCCTCCGTTTATGACTGGTCCCCCTGATATTCATCATCACCAGATTCCTCTGTGAACCCCCCATAAGTGGTCTGGTAGAATTCATCTTCCTCCTCTGCCTCCAAGAGCCCAGACAATCAATTCCCTGCAGTCTTCCGGGGTGCTCGGCCCCGGGCCATACTGATCCCTCCTCCAGCCCCAGCCGTCACCAACCTTCATCTACTTTCCATAGATATGTGTATGTATCTATACACACATACCTGTAAATAATAACATCTATCTAGTCCTTCAAGGTTCATGCTGCACTTTACTAACAATATTGTACTTAATCTTTTCAACAACTCTAAGTATTTTTCGAGTGAAAGAATGAATTATAATTGAATTAATGAATGGATACTTTCTAGGAATTCTAGTTTTGGTCTGCGAAATCTCAAATTGTGTTATGGAATGTCTTTTTCAAATTTTTTTATAATTAATTTTCCAAAATTTTCTTGTTTATGTCATTGCCTTCCACGAGATTTTGAGTTGCAAATTTTCTTCCTGACTTTCCCCTACCCCCAAACCCCAAACAGAAATCCCACTGTAAAGCCCCTCCCCCAATCTGCTCTATTTTATGCCCTCCTCCAAAGCCACTCTAACTTTCTGGTAAGGCAGGGGGGGGCCTCCCTACTGCAGTCCCTGTATATCATAATTCCCAGTTGCATGTAGTTAATAATAATAATAATTATTATTATTATTATATTTAATCAATAATTATATACACTCACACATATATATTTATACATATATATACCTATACATGTACACATATAATGTATATATGTTTTGTTTGTTTTTTTAACATTTGATTGTATAGCTTTAAATTCTAGATTCTTTTGATTCCTCCCCTGTCACCCACCCCCACTAGAAGGACAAGCAATTCAATACAGGCTGTGCATGTGTAGTTATGCAGGACGTCTCCACAGTGGAACTATTGTGAGAGGCTGATTATATGTCCCTCCTACCTATCTTGTCCCACCTTGTTCTAGTCTCTACTCTGTCCCTGTCCCTTTACTGAAGTGTGTTCTTCCTGCAACCCTCCCCCAGACCCTGCCCTCCCCTCCACCATCCCACCTCACATCCCCATACCCCCTACTCTCCTGTGTTTCATGATACACAATTTAGAGTTTATGTTGTTCCTTCCCTAAGCCAAATTCAATGAGAGTAAATGAAGGTAAAGTTGTAACAGTTATCCCTTGCCTCTTCTATGTGGGATGATTAATCCCATTTTGTTTCTCCCTGTCTCCTCTCATTCTAGTACTCTCCCACGTCAGAATTTCACCTTTTAAGGTATCATCCCTTCATATTCAATTGATCGTGTACCTTCTATGTAAACATATACACACATGCTCAGATATGTCTTTATACTAATATATATATATATACTCCTATATACACATATGTGTAGGTATACATATGTATATATACATTTGTATTCCCTTTACCTATCCTCATACTAAGAAAAGTTTCATAAGTTGCTATTATTGTTTCTCCATAGTGGAATGTAAATCGTCCATCTTTGATCAAGTTCCTTATGATTTCTTTCAGATGTTTATCTTTTCATGCTTATTGTGTTTGAATGTCAAATTTTTTGTTCAGTTCTGGTTTTTTCAGCAAGAATGCTTGAAAGTCCTCCACTACACTGAATAACCATATTTTTCCAAGCATCTCCTAAGGTCTCTGTCACCAGGACATTTGTCATCTGTTCAGTTTTGAAAGGTATTGAATTTCTGATGGATAATTCCAATCAGCAGTTCACACCTTGCTAAGGAGAAATTAGGCACTAATGTGTGACAACCTACAGTGAAGAGTTGCTCCACTCCTACCATTTGTTTGCATAGTCTGTGCTGATTGCTAAATCTGGGCTCCTGAAGCAAAATCTAGAATTTCTGCTGCTAAGAACCTTATGTGTGATTGCCATCAGAAACCCCCTCCAATTCTATAGCTAAACCTACATGACGAGCACATGGTCTGTGGTTCTCTCTGTACTCACTGATGGTGAATTCTGGGGGAATGTCACCTATAGCACTCATGAAGACTCCACTGTTGGAACTTTGCTATATTGCAGACTTCCCCCAGAGAGTGACTGCTTTCAGATACTCTGGGGTATCATCTAGGGGTGATCATCTATTTCAATTTTCAAGTAACTTTCTGTGTTGCTAAGTGAAATGTTACATCTCTGTGTTCCACAAGTGTTTCTGTCTGTTTTCAACTTATTTTATAAGTGCTATTAATAAGAGATGTTGATGCGCGTCTTTCGTTCTTAGGTAGATTTTTATAAAGATCATTTCCAAGTCTGTTGTCTATTTTCCCAAAAATAGGAAAAGGCCTTTCTACAGTAATCCATATCCAAGTCAGTAACTACTTTAAGGTGACCATCTTCTCAGAGGTGAACTGGGAAGCAGCAAAGCACCCCCCCCCCAGCTAAATTGCCAGGGAGAGGGTTCTACAAGATGAAAAAATGACTCTGAGATGGTTTTGCCTGGCCGTAGCTGGGGTGGTAGTGGGGCTCCTATGGTTATGGCCACACAGAACAAGTGACGTGTGGAGCTACAGCCAAGGTACCCTTCCTTATAGTAAAGCTCTCTAAGCCTGCTCAGGAGACACTTGAGACCTTTGTTTCACCCAGACAGACTTACTGTAAGAGCAGAGAGAATAGATTCTCACAAAAATACAAGGATTCCGGAAGGTCTTTAACCAGGAACTGCCTCCTGATTTTGCTACATAATAAGACTTCTACTGGACACATACCCTCCATTAAAAAGTGGTTCGGCTGGTTTCCTTAAAGGGCAAAAATAAAACTTTTCTCATAGGTTAAGCTACTGCCTTCAGTATTCACACCCAAATGTCATAGTAAACACACATGTTTCAAAGGCGTTGGAATGAGATATTCTGGAAGGGAAAGGAACTTTGATTACAAGAATCAACTACACAATAAAAGTGAATATGACCTTTCAGAGGATGAAAGGGACATTCTTTGAAATAGGGGACATTCAAACATTCCTGTTGAAGAGTCCAGAGCTAAATAGAAATTTTGATTGTCAAGTATAAGGCTCGAGGGAGGCATAAAAAGGCAAATAGGAAAGCAAAAATGTGACTTATTCAATATGTTTAAAGTATTTCTATCCCTGCAGGGGAAAATGGGACTTGTAACTCTTAAGAACTGTATCACTCTTAGGGTAGTTAGGAGGAGAATGCATTGACAGAGGTTGTGGGTATAAACTGACTTCAATGGGATGATATAAAAAACTAAGGGGTGAAAAGGAGGACTGCATTGGGAGGAGAGGGAAGGGAGAGGGAGAATGGAGTAAACTACATCACATTTAAAGGTGCAGAAGACCTATTACATTGGAGGGAAAGAAGGGGGGTAGCATTGCTTGAACCTTACCAACAATGGATTTCTCTCAAAGAAAGAATAACATACACATTGAACTGGGGTGAGAAATCTATCCTATCTAGGGTGGATGCATAACCAATGAAGTTGAAATTAAAGCAATGCTCAGGATTTATTTTGCCCAATCATATGTCACCAAAAGTGACAATCTATGTGAAATGGAACTAGGAATGACTTAGCTAATCCCAGCAATACAATGATCATTGAATGGGCATTGCCTCAGTCAAAATCGGACCTGAGAACCCTGGAAGTGTTTTACACAGATTGCACAGGCATAACTATAAGGCTTGCCGTTTCCCTGGCTCAAGAAGCCTGTACCTCCCCCATAAGTGTGGGGTGTTCTTTATGGTAACAAAGGAATACCCTAAGGATGTGCAGTTTGATTATAGGTAGTACTTCAATCATTATGAATATTTACAAATCAGGATAATCTTCAGTTTGAGATGGCCACCAGACAGTTCAGGGCATTACCACAAAAGATTCCAAAAATCCCCAAAGGAAAGTATAGAAAATGGAAAAAGGAAGGAGGAACTACTGAAGGCATCACATCTAATTGGTAGGCATTTGGGATTTTCTGCTTAGTAATGGGCTTGGGCTTTTAAAAAATCTTATTCCCAAACATAAGGTTGTGTATTGATTTTGTACTGGTCACAATATTCTCATTATCGCTTGCATCAATCATAGTATTTAATGTTATGACTGAGTTATGATTTTAAACAGGTTACCGTGCTCAGGCTTCCACCTTTCAGGTAGTTCAAATTTTTATGGCTTTTCATTTTTATTGTATTTTGGTGCTTTTCCATAACCAGGCCACCACAACCCACCACTGAAAAGCTCTAAATATTCTTTCCAAATATCTTCTGTAATGTGCCTGCGGCAGTTCTTTACTAGGTTGTTTTAGGGCCTTTTGGGATATATAAATAAATGTATATTTATATATAATTTATATATATTATAAAAATACATAAAAACATAAAACCTATGCTCATGTCTGAAATAAGAGAAAATGAAATGAGTAATGCCAGGAAAACATGGTACCTAAGAGAATGGTCACAGTTCTATTATAAGATGATGAGGTACGAACAATATAGTTATTCTCAGCAATATAAAGGTCCAAGACAACTCTGAAGCACTTATGATGAAAAAAAAAATTATCCATCCCCAGAAAAAGAAATGATGGTGTCTGAAAACAGATCAAAGCATGCATTTTTTAAACTATGTTTTTGAGAGTTTATTTTGGTCTATATTTTCTAAAATATAATTAATATAGAAATATTTTTGCAGGATCACAGAAGTATACTCTATATCAAATAACATGGCTCCTCAATGGGAGTTTGGGAGGTAAAGGGTTGTGACTGAGAGAGAGAAGAGGAGAGAACTTGGAATTCAAAATTTTAAAGAGAAGTGTTAAAAATTGTTTTTACATGTCGTTGAAGAAAAAATAAAGTATAAAATAAACATTAAAACAACAGCAATATAAGTGGAAAGTTCTACATACCCTTTCCATAAAGGGAATTTACCCAAGGATGGGGAAAACGGCAGGGAGGTGTCTGCACCCGCGTGGAAGAGGGGTTGGTCTATGGTTCAAGGACACATGGGGTTAGGCACAGAGAAACAAGAGCAGGAGGAGGAACACGTGGCTGGATAGGCCAGCCACGTGAGTTCTTGGCTGGAAGTGAAAGGAAGAACATGGAAGCAGGCAGGCACATAGGGGCCAGACACAGAAGCATGCAGGACACGTGGTGGTTACCAGGGATACACACACATTACTGCAGTGTGTAAGGACAAAATACCAAAATTCAGGGACCAAACTCTCTGAAGAGTGGGTAGCCTGAAATCAAGGTCTTCTCTCTCAGCATTGGAGGTCTCAAGCCAAGGCCAGATCCAGAAGTGGTGGTACCTTTCTCTCTCCAGTTTGGTTCTTTTGCTTTCACGTGGAGGATTTCTTCAACTGTTTCTTTTGGGGGAGTTAGGGAATGGCATTGGATGGGTGGTTGGAGGACACAGAGCACCAAGTAGAGGAGCCGAAGCAGAAAGGGATCTGGGTATATTACAATAAAGGTTAAAGGGGTTGCAATTTTTTGGCAATTGAAGAATTCTTCCTCACATACAGTCCAATTTGTATATTGTTTATTTACATAACGCAACATCTAGTCTGTATACCTTTCTATTCCCATTCACTTTTCTCCAGAATTCTTTAACATCTAAGTTTTCTGAAATTCTGTGACTCTTACCTTCTTTCTTAATCATTTTATGGTTAGGTTTCTCTAGCTCTCAGAAGGAAAATGAGGTCCCCCACTACTGTCCATTCCTTCCTGTAAATCATTTAACTTTTCCTACTAGATTATAAATGCTATGCCATTTCCCAAATACATTACTTCATTGTATGTAGTTTCCATGCCTACGCCTTTTAATAGGGCTATATCTGCTTTTGCTTGGGCTGGCATCATGATTGCTACGCCTCCATTTTTTACTTCAGTTGAGGTAGAAGAGTTTCTGCTCTAGCCCCCTATTTGAACTCTGGTTCCCTCTTTGTTTCAAATGAGTTTCTCATAAACAGACACAAAGGTATTGCTGGACACTGTTTTCTAAGCTATTTTGCTCCCCACTTCTGTTTTCTGAGTGAGGATATTCTATTCACACAGGAAGGATTACTAACTATGCATTTCCCTCCATCCAATGTTCTTCTGTTTCTCCTCCTCTCTGTCTCCTTATCCTATCTATACCCACTCTAAATTTGGTTTTACAAATAAGGACGGCATTATTTTATTGGCCCTCCTTTTTATAAATACTTTTTCTTTCTCTTTTCCAATTTTGTTACTTACCTCTCTGGTAAGATGATTTTTATCACCAATTGTGTAAGTATGTATAGATACAGATAGAAATAAGAATAAAAATATTTTCTCTTTTTGAACCAATGTAGATATTGATTTATGTTCAAGCATTAGTCACTCCCTGTTACATTATCCTCTCCAGGGTAGAAGCCTTTCCTCTCACACTTTTATGTGAGACCAGTCCCCCCATTCTTTCTCTCCCTTCTGCCTTCTCCCAGGATATCCTGTTTGATGTTATTTACATCATCCCACCCTAAGTGGTTCACTTCCTAATATTCTTTCAATATAGAATCCTCCTTACTGCTCTGATAATGATAAAAAAAACTTAGAAGACAGGTGTTCCCTTATAGAAAATTATGGATTTTAACTTCATTGAGTTGCTTATGATTTCTCTTTCATATTTACCTTTTAATGTTTCTTTTGATTCTTGTATTAGAATGTCATATATTTTCTCTTCATCTCTAGTGTTTTCATCAGGAATGCTTCAAAGGCATCTATTTCATTAAATATTCCCTTTTTTTGTTCTCTCGATGTACTTCCCCAGAGAGTAAGCCTGTAGTAAGTGGAATGTTCTCAGAATATGTATCACCAACCATAAGTATCTCATCCACTGAATGTTTGGAGGCTAGATGCGCTTCCTCAGAGAGTAAGCCTGTAGTAACCAGAGTGGTCCCAGAGAGACTGTCTCCTTCCTCAAGTATTTTTCCTCTGAGTCTTCAGAGATTAAATGTGCTTCCCCAGAAGGCAAGCCTGTAGTAAGTAGAATGTTCTCAGAATATGTGTCTCCACCCATAAGTATTTCATTCTCGGAATGTTAGGAGGCTAGATGTGCTTCCCCTGAGAGTAAGCCTATAGTAACAGGAATGTTGCCAGAAAAGGTGTCTCCCGCCACAATTATCTTTTCCTCTGAGTGTTAAGAGAGTAAGCCTGTAGCAAGTAGAATGTTTTCAGACAGTGTCCTCAACCCCAAATGTCTCGTCTTCTCAGTGTTCTGAGGCTAGATGTGCTTCCCCTGAGAGTAAGCCTATAGTAACAGGAGTTTTGCCAGAAAGGGTATCACCCACCACAATTATCTTTTCCTCTGAGTGTTCAGAGAGTAAGCCTGTACTAAGTAGAATGTTCTCAGAGAGTGTCTGAGAGAGTTCTCAGAGAAGCCCAAATGTCTCATCTACTGAATATTCTGAGGTTAGATGTGCTTCCCCAGAGAGTAAGACTATAGTAACAGGAATGTTGCCAGAAAAGGTGTCTCCTGCCACAATTATCTTTTCCTCTGAGTCTTCTGAGGGTAGATGTGTTTCCACAGAGAGTAAGCTTGTAGTAACTGGAATGCTGTCAGAGAGTGTGTCGTGCCACCATTGTCTTTTCCTCTGTGTACTATAATTATGTTGAGTGCTTTTACTTCCTAAAATAAAAAAATACCATTTGTCACATGACATGGCTCTCAGGGAAGAGAAGAGGGAGAGGGAGGGATACATGGAATACCATGATGCAAGATACAGAAAACATCAATGAAAAAGTTTTGAATTGAGGTCAGGGATCTAAAGGGTATATGTTGTGAGGGATAAAGAGGAAAGAAGGGGGTCTTGAAGGTGCAGAGAGATTCCTTCCCTCTCTGTAGCCTCAGGATCAAGGCTTGGCTTGAGACCTCCAGTTCTGAAAGAGGAGACTTTTGGCTGCTTTGCACATTTATCCTTGTGTCTGGCATCCAAATGTTTGTTTTCTGTTCATCAGTGCTAGGGTAGCATGTGTCTTTCTTGGTCTATCTGCCCCAGTATTCTTCTCTGTGTGGCCTCGTCTGGCCTTTATGTGGCTGTCCCCTGCATGTTCTTCCTATCAGTTGTGCCCACAACATCATGTGGCTGACCACAACACCAGCATGATCTCCTTCCTTCTCTTGCTTCTCTGTCCACAGTCCCCGTATGTCCTGTAACTCTCTCCTGGACCTCTCCTTTCACAGGTGTGACTCCCCCTTACTCCCTCCTCCCTTTTATCCAGGCCCGTGGACAAAATTATATCTATTATTGATCCTGAATCATTTGACTGGGCCAAGGTCTTTGGTGATAAGGGCTATGTTCTCCCCAGGTCTTCAGTAGTTTGCTTAAGAGATAGAGAGGTTTCAGCTCCTAGAGAAGCATACACTAGTTCCCATCTACACAAGGATTCGTTACCTTGGTGACAGCTATGGGGCATGGGATGGAAGGAGGGTTTTTGGTCTGGGGGCATTAGTAATCCTTCAGTTTAGGGCCTCAAGTGCAGAACTTATCAGCCTCAAGGAAGTGGTGTTTGAGATAGTGGTAGAAAACTGACTTGATTGACACACACTTTCTCTAATTTCCCTAAAGGAGCCTTGATGTTTTGAGTATGATGACTTAGCTGCCATGTGATTAGCAGGTTATGGAAATGTCAGTGTGTGGCTAAATCACATTACTTATGAATCATTTCACTTAGAGATTTGCCCAAGGGTCCACTTATGCAAAACAAGAACTGTTTGCAGTTGACAAAAAAATAAATAAATAAAAGAAGGCATAAGTGGAAAGAAATTGCCAGAAGTTTGATAAATCAAAATGAATGAGATATGACAGGTAAAATAATAGTGAGAAATGTTGAAAATCACATATGGGTAACAACAGTAATAACTGGTCTAGCTTAGACGTACAACTCACTAATATCTTCATTGTATAGTTATAGATTAAGCTCCTCCTGTCTGCTGAGCACATAAAAGAGAACAATGGCCTAATGAAGCAATCAACAGTTATTTCTTAAGTTCCTCCTCCGTAAGAGCCACACTGCTAGATTCTGCAGATACAAAGACTATTGCAGACACAGTCCTTAACCAGGAGAAGCTTAAATTCCCATGAGACAGAAAATACATCAAAGTATATTGAGAATGAAGACAAATGAAGGCAAATTAGGAGGAAGACTTGGAGCCAGGCCAGGAGCATCTAGAATCAAGAGAGGCTTCGTGAAACAGGTGATGCTTAAACTATCTGGATGGAAGAGAAGGATGCTCTGAGGCTCAAAGACAGACTACCAGCTTCAGTTCAAGTCCTCCTTTGCAGCCATGTTAGCGGCATGGCCACAGTCAAGTCACCTAAACTCTTAGTGCCCCAGACCACTCTGTAAGACCATAGACACATTCAGATGAGCTCTAAATCTTCCTGAGGAGGCTGAAAAAACAAAGAGTGCTTCACTAGGTAGAGTCTGAAATGCCTTTGCCCAAGATTGCATAAATAGCAAATGATTAAAGCTAGGTTTAATCTCAGTTCTTACAAACTCCAGGTCGAGTACTCTAACCACTGAACCACCTAGATGGAGGACTTCAGGGATCCTGGAAGACCCTTGCCAAGCCATGTTCCAGGAGGCTGCCTTGAGGCCAGGGAAGGCTAAGAAAAGAGCTCATTTTCAGTGCCAAGCAGTTTTACAAGTGCTCAATCACTTCAAAATTCACCACCCACTCTGAGGAATAACTCTACTTTTCCCCCCTGAGTTAGGAACTCCCAAAAATAGCTTTATGCACAGAAAATTACACAGAAAATATAAACTGCCTTTTAAGGAAAATGAAAGAGAAACTTCAGCTATCTCATGGGATACCTTAGAAGTTGTTTGGACAACTTCTTGTTTGGGCAAGAACAAGCCATGTGACATTTTTGTTGTTCTCTTTCTCAAGTTCAGTTTCCTAGGCTGAGCAGAAATTGTAAATATCTGAGGGAAAAATCTCCTTTGAACCCTGATAATTCACAGTTCTGCTGAGCCACATAGGTTTTGTGCCTCCTGGCTATGAGCCTATCAGGGGCCAAGTCTTTTTTCATATTCTTGGAGGTTGGGATTTTGCTAGGGGTATTGTGTATGGGAAGGTACTCTTGATTCCATGGTCAGGATTCTGAGTAGCTGTTTGTTAAGAGCCCATCCACTACTCATTGGTTTGTGCTCTCCTGATCCATGGCACAAACAGGTAGTTGTATTACCTTTTTCAGACAGTATGAGCCCTCTCTTTTGAATCTCTGTGTTATATTCTATGTATTTTCTCCTCATTCAGCATGCTGGTCTTTTCCCTGAACTAGCGAACGTAATTAAATTAAGACTGTCGACTCCTTTAAAAATAGATAAAAGAATCTGTGCTAGCAGGCCATCCTGGGTGTGCTAGGGCACTTGTCAATACACATAGTCACAGCCCACGTTGACATGACTCCAGAACTGTGGTATTGCAGGACTTTGTGATTCTCATGGGAAACAGCTACATGATTGTTTATAGTCTACCTTGCCCCTTCTTCTCTAGTTATGATTTAAGCATATAACCTTGGATTTTACTTCAACCAAGAGAACATTCCTCACTCTGAAAATGATTAATTAAGCTGTTTTATTACTTGCACTCCTGTCACTAGGTCTGCTTTGTGGGTATTTGAGCATTCTGAGGTGAGAGACTGGCTCAGTGAAAATCCAGTTAACAAAAGTGATTTGAAACTAGGCAAAGAAGGTAAGAAAATCATCCAAAATTTTTAAAACAAAACTCCATTAGACCCCCAATGAAGTCGTTAAGAAGAAAAGGTTCTCAAAGTGGGACATGTTTTTCCATAAACTGAGCAAATCCAGTTAAAATGAGAAGGGTAACAGTTAATGAAGAAAAGCATCTCTGCAGTAACGTTCTCTAAGGACTGTTGCAAGTGCAGCACAGAAAAGGAACTGATTTGAATTTGCAAGATTAAGAGCCATTCTGCAGTAAATCAGAGGAATAGAAAGGTTTCCAAGGAGGTAATACGTGCTATCAAGAGCCTTGTGACAAGATGTTCCAAATCGCTCATTAGGAGAGAAGTGTGTATTAACACCCCTGTCTTCTTTGAGATTTTAAATCAAAGAGATCCACAGGTTCAGTGACAGGCCTGTCTTCCTGTTCAACAATAAGGTACATGGAAACACCTCTTTTGCCTGGTGCTGGTTGACACTAGAAGCAAAAACAAATTTGCTATTAAATTAAATGATGCCAAAAGAAAGAGATGACAGGGACAAGGGGAGGGAAAGACTTCCTAGATTGTCTTCTGTCTCCCCAGGCTGAAGGTCGAGTAGGGAAAGGAGAAAGGGATTAAGAATGAATCAAATATCCTCCAGAGGAGATGAGGGAGAGAGTGTAGTCAAACACTTCTCCCTGGTGGCCTCCACTGAATTAACCCCAACTGAAGACTTCCCAAGGCCCAGACCTCCAGAAAAAGTCTGGGAATATAGGAAGGCCCGAGGCAGGAGCAGCAGGCACACACAGGATCACCCCTGAACATATCCACCTACACATAGTCACACACCCACATCCACACCCACACACAAAGTCTGTCTGTCTGTATGTCTCTCTCTCTCTCTCACTCTCTCTCTCTCTCTCTCTCTCTCTCTCTCTCTCACACACACACACACACACACACACACACAGAAAGGTGATCCTACCTTCAGATATCATACACATATAAAAAAAGTATTGATATTTCCAGGACCTTCCAACCCACTCTTATATACAGCCTGTAGAACACTAAGCAAAGGCAAGTGGGGAAGGGGTTTATGAAAAGGTGGGGAGGAGTGAGAGAAGAGCGGGAGAAGAAAGGGAAGGGCTGAGGCAGGAGAAGGGAAGGAAGCATTTACCTCAATCACAGCCACTTAAGCACAAGCAGGACCCTCAGGAATCAGTCAGTCTGGAAGAAGGGGTAAAAGAGGGGAAGGCTGGCTTGTTGTTGTCGTATTTTTTCTTCATTCTTGAAGACCATGATATCAGGGAGACGATGACATGACTTGCAGTTGACTTTGATTTGAGGGAGGGAGGGCTGTGCAAGGTCACCAGCCTCACTTTCTCCTCCAGGACCATCTGGGTCCAGTAAACTGATATTCTCAGAATGTGTGCAGATGGACCCGGACGGCCTCTTTAACTAATGCATTTTCATGTTCTCAAAATGAGTGAGTCAATGCCCATTCAGTCAATAGCTCCCTTTAAGTACATTCTCAAGTCCCCTATCCCCCCCCCTATTAAATTTGGACAAGAAAACCCTGAGGGTCATGGTCAAAACAGAAATGTGGAGGGAAAGGAAAGTGGCTGACAGGCATGTAGATCTCCTCCAGCTCCCCATAGTAACTTTCTCTTCCAGACAAAGAAGACTTTCACTTAAAAGAGGATGGGACAAAGTCTTCCCTACTTCATAAATCTGACAGGTAAACTATCCTTTCCTTCCCCAGATTACTTACACTATCAGCCTTTATACTTAGATTGTGCACCCATTTAGAATTGACTTTGGTGTACGGCATTAGATGATGGTCTTTGCCCAGTTTCTGTTATATCCCAATTTTTCCCAGCAGTTGCTGTCAAACATGTACTTCTTATCCCAAAAACTCGGGTCTTTGGGCTTGTCAAATTGTATATTACTATAATCGTTGACTACTCAGTATTTTGTATCCAATCTATTCCACTGATCGCCTACTCTATTCCTTAGCCAGTACCAAGCAGTTTTGATGACTGCTGCTTTATAAAAGAGATTAAAAACTGGTACTGCTAGCCCACCTTCCCTAGCATTTCTTTTCACTGATTGCCTTGATATTCTAGACTTTTTGTTCTTCCAAATGAATTTTGTCACTATTTTTTCTACTTTTATAAAATAAGTTTTTGGTAGATTGATTGGTATGGCAGTAAATATGTAATATAGTTTAGGCAAAATTGTCGTTTTTATTGTATTACCTCGACCTAGTCAACAGCAGCTGATGTTTTCCTAATTAGTTAGATCTGATTTTCTTCATGTGAAAAGTGCTTTGTAGTTCTGTTCAAATTGGTTTGTTTTGTTTTGTCATGTACATTCTCAAATATTTTATAGTGTCTACAGCAACTTTAATTGGAGTTTCTCCCACTATCTCCTGCTGTAGGACTTTGTTGAAAATATTTAGGAATGCTGAAGATGTATGTGGGTTCATTTTATATCCTGCAACTCTGCTAAATTTATTTTTTGTCTCAATAAATTTTTTACTTGATTCTCTATGGTTCTCCAAGCATATCATCAGAACATCTGCAAAGAGTAATAGATTATTCTCTTCTTTGCTTAATTTGATTCCTTTGATTGCTTTTTCTACTCTAATTGCTACTGCTTACATTTCTAGTACTGGACTGAATAAGAGTGGTGATAGTGGACATCCTTGTTTCACCCCTGATCTTACTGGAAATGCTTTTAGTTTATCCCCATTACATATAATACTTGCTGACGACTTTTAGTAAATACTACCTATTATTCTAAGGAAAACTCCATTTATTCCTACACTTTCTAGTGTTTTAATAGGAATAGGTGTTGTATTTTGTCAAAAGCTTTTTCTGCATCTATTGAGATTATCATATGGTTTCTGGTAGTTGTATTGTTGATATGATCAATGATACTGCTGGTTTTCCTAATACTGAACCATCCTCGCATTCCTGGAATAAATCTAACCTGATCACAATATATTATCCCTGTGATAATTTTCTGAATTCTTTTTTCCTTTTCATTGTATTTAAAATTTTTGCATCTATATTTATGAGGTAGATTGGTCTATCATTCGCTTTCTCTCTTTTGTCTCTCCCTGATTTTGGTGTCAGTAATATATTTGTGTCATAAAAATAATTTGTCAGGACTCCTTCTCCAATTTTCCTAAATAGTTTGTAGAGTACTGGCATCAATTATTTTTAAACGTTTGATAGAATTCTCTAGTAAATCCATCTGGTCCTGTTGATTTTTTCCTAGTGAGTTCTCTGACACCTTGTTCAATTTATTTTTCTGAGATGGGACTATTTAAGCAATTTACTTCTTCAGTTAGTCTGGGAACCTTATATTTTTGTGACTATTCATCCATTTCACTAATATTGTAAACTTATGCGCGTATAATTGGGCAAAATAATTCCTAGTTATTGTTTTAATTTCCTCTTCATTGGATATATACATTCTCCCTTTTCTTTTTGATACTTGAAATTTCTTTTTCTTCTTTCTTTTTTTATCTTATTGATTAAGAATCTATCGATTTCATGTTTTTTCATAAAACCAACTCTTAGTTTTATAAGTTCAATAGTTTTCTTACTTTAAATTTTATTAATCTCTCTTTTGGTTTTCATTATTTCTAATTTAGTATTTAATCGGGGATTTTTGATTTGTTCTTTTTCTAGCTTTTTCAGTTGCATGCCCAATTCATTGACCTCTGTTTTCTATGATTTATTCATGTATGCATTCAGGGATATAAAACTTCCCCTAAGAAGTGCCTTGGGTGAAAACCACAAGTTTTACTATGATATCTCATTACTGTGATTCTCTTGAATGAAGTTACTGAATGTTTCTATAATTTCTTGTTTCACCCACTCATTCTTTAGGATTAAATTATTTAGTTTCTATTTAGTTTTCTGCCTGTCTTCCCATGGCCCTATATTGCATGTAATTTTTATGGCATCATGATCTTAAAATGATGCGTTTAATTTTTCTGCCTTTCTGCAGTGAATTGTGAGGTTTTTATGCCCTAGTACATGTCTGATTTTTGTGTATGTGCAATATACCACTGAGAAGAAGCTACATTCCTTTTTATCTGCCATCTACATGCTATTGTTCTTTTTCAAGTTTTTGTTGTTTTCTTTTTTCCCATTATCTGCTCCATTGGTTACATCCCTTCTACAGAACCAGACTAATGTCCAATGTGAAATTATTTGCAGATACTATACTTGATTGCATGCTGCCATGGAGGGGGCGGGGGATGGGGAGAAGGGGGGGAGAAAATTTGAAACGCAAAGAATTGTGGAACTGAATCTTGTAAACTTAAAGTAAATAAACAAATCTATTTTTAAAAAATAGAAGATTGGAGAGGGTGGGCACTGTGATTTCACTGCAGGATGGGGCTAGTCTCCTCCAGAAGTGAGGGGGAATGGAGTAGGGAGGAGCAGGGGTTTTCCAACATCAGGTCCAGAGCAGTGGGGAACCCCTTCCCATTCCCTTCAGCCACTATCACCCAAAATAACTAATGGAGAGGACCACAGGTACATTCTCCACTGAAACGTGGTCCTGGGACTGACCAGGCTCCCAGATTCCTTAAGTCAGGCTGCTGGGGGTGTGGGTGAAGGCAACAGCAGAGCTCAGGTTGGAATTGATAATGGACAGCCCCTTTAGGGAAACTGGACAAAGAGAGGAAGGGGGAAGTCTAGGGAGGGCTGTCCTGGGCTCCACAAAATGGAAGAAAGGCACAAGAGCTCCAGCAGCCTCTGCAAACCACCAGCCCTTTATGGGGGACTTGGATTCCTCTTAACCCCAGAGCAGAGGAGGAAAAGGGGGGGGGGGATGTGGGGATGGGGTAGGGCTCAGTCTCCTTTCTCCAGCAAGGAGACAAAGATCAGACTGGACATGAGGGCACTGAGGGAGGCACTGCTTCTGTCCCTACTTTTTATGTGTGGGTATCCTGGTCCAAATCTTATGTAATATAAACCTTCCACAGCCTGGACAAGATGGAGACAGACCATCATTTATGCCTCAGTGTGCCGTACCATGGGATGTAACAAATTTATTTCTAAAACTACATCTGATTTCGGGCTTTGTTGTCTCCAACACCAGATTCCTGCCACTAGTGAATTGTCACAGTAGAGAGACACCTGGAATGGGAGGCACAGACCTAGACTAGGGCTGGGGATCAGCAGCCTCGAGCCCACATAGGCCCTTCTAGGTCCTTGGGTGCGGACTTTTGACTGAGTCCAAATATTATAGAAAAAATCATTTTATTAAAGTGATTTTTTTCTCTGAAGTTTGGATTCAGTTAAAGGGTCTCACTTGGGGCCATAGAAGGCTGCAGGTGTCCCCCAGGGAGGCTGAAAGTTCCCCAACCCTGACTTAGACTGAAGTTCTGCCTTACTTACTATGTGGCCTTGGCAAACCACTTAAACTCTCTAAGCCTTAATTTTCATATCTATAAAATGGGAATGAAAATAAAATCTATATAAAGAAAATCCCAGTGTGGCTGTAAGGTCCAAATGAGACGTTCTGAAAGTACTTTTCAAACCATGGCACCTCTTAGAAATGTTTATCATTATCACTATCATTCATTTGTTAGCTGTTCTGATGGAGTTTACGTCTCATGCTACTGATTCTTTTCTAGTTCATGTTCTTCAGATCAGTGAACAGAATTGCTGTTTATTCCAACTCAGTCACAATATTGGGATGGGAACTAATCTGCTGCCGGCTCCATGAATATACCTTTAGGGCCATTCTGGGAGGATACAGGACTGTGGGGATCCCATGTTCCTCACCCTGTTCCCACATGGTTTTCAGGTCTTTCCCTTGGTCTCTATGTGTTGCAAAGTTTTCATTCAGGCAGCCTAGACATAAGGAACACTTGCTATTCTATTATAAACGTTGTTCTCCAGTGTTTATGGATCAGTGTTATATCTAGGAGACAGGGACTATAATATTTTCCGTGACCATGTTTTAGTTCCAGTACAAGTTATTTTTCAGCTCCCATGCATCTCCTAACATCTCTGTTTGTCAAAGGAACGTTTGTCATCTGTTCATTGTTGAAAGATATTGAGCTTCTGATGGATAATTCCAGTTACCGGTTCATACTTTCCTAAGAAGAAATTAGGCACGAAAGGTTTACCACCTACATTAAAGAATTCCTCCACTTATACCATTTGTTTGCAGTCTGTACTGATTGATAAATCTGGGCTCCTGAAGCAAAATCGAGAATTTCTGCTGATAATGACCATATGTGTGATTGCCATCAGATACTCCCTCCAATTATATAACTAAACCTACATGTTGAGCACATGGTCTGTGATTCTCTCTATACTCACTAATGGTGAATTCTTGGGGAATGTCACATATAGGGGACTTGAGGACTCCACTGGTGGAACTTTGCTATATTACAGGCTTCCCCCAGAGAGTGACTGCTTTCAGATATACTGGACACATCCAGGGGTGACCATCTATTTCATTTTTACCTAACTTTCACTATTGCTAAGTGAAGTGTTACATCACTGTGTTCCACAAATGGTTCTGTCTGTCTGTCTCTATGTTTCATTATTAGGTAGTTTTTTGTAAGGATCATTTTAAGTCTGTTGTCCATGTTTGCAGAAATAAGAAAAGTCCTTCTACAGTCAGCCCTATCTGAGAGAGTGGTACTTTAAGTGAACCATCTTTTCAGAGGTGATCTGGAAAGCAGCCAAACAGCGCCCCAAAAAATCCTGGCAGGCAGAGGGTTCTACAGGATGGATAGATGACTCTGAAAGTGTTAGGCATGGCAGTAGCTGATGTGGTATCACGGCTCCTATGGTTATGGCCACACAGAAGTGCCGTGTGGAGCTCCGGTCAACATAGCCTTCCTCGTAGAAAAGCTCTCTAAGTCTTCTGAGGAGACACGTGAGAATTTTGTTTCACTGAAACAAATGTATTTTAGGAACAGAGAAGAGATTCTCACTAAAATATCAGGACTTCCTGAGGTCTTTAACCAGGAACTCCCTCCTGATTTTGCTACAATATAAGAGTTCTACTGGACACACACCCTCCATTAAAAAGTGGTTCAGTCGGTTTCCTTAAAGGGCAAAGATAAAACCTTTCTCAAAGTTTAAGCTACTGCCTTCACTACTGACAACCAAATGTCATAGTAAACACACATATTTCAAATGGGTTGGAAGGAGATATTCTGGAAAGAAAAGGAGTTATGGATTAAAACTTGGATTATAACCAAGAATCAACTACACAATGAAAGTGAATATAATGTTTCGGAGGATGCAAGGGACATTCTATGAAATAGGAGACATTCAGCATTTCTGTTGAAAAGCCCAAAACAAAAGGGAAATTTTGATTGTCAAATATAAGGCTCAAGAGAGAGACACAAAAAGGTAAAGAGGAAAGCAAAAGTGTGACTTATTCAATATGTTTAAAGTCTTTTCATCCCTGCAGGTGAAGATGATACTTGTAACTCTTAAGAACAGTATCACTCTTAGGGTAGTTAGGAAGAGTATGTATTGACAGAGGCTGTAGGTATAAACTGACTTCAATGGGAGGACATAAAAAATGAAAGGGTGGATAGGAGGGCTACATTGGGAGAAGAGGGAAGGAGAGGAAGAATTGAGTAAACTACATCACATTTAAAGGTCCAGAAGGCCTATTACAATGGAGGGAAAGAAGGGGGGGGTGAGCATTGCTTGAACCTTACCCTCAATGGATTTCTCTCTAAGAGAGAATAATGTACACATGGAATTGGGGTGGGAAATCTAACTAGGGCGGATGCATAACCAATGAAGATGAAATTAATGCAACGCTCAGGATTTATTTTGTCCAATCACATGCTACCAAAAGTGACAATCAATGTGAAATGGAAGCAGATTTACACAAATATAAACTGTCCCTGTTAATAAATGAGAAAATAGAAGACTAAAATAACCCTACCTTAAAAGAAGACACTGAAAAAGGCATGAATAAGTTTCCTAGGAATAAAACCCCCAGAACCGTTTATAAACATTTGATACCAATACTGAATAAACTCTTTGAAAAAGTAGGTAAAGGAGTTCTATCAAATTCCTTTCATGGCACTAATATGTTTATGGTACCTAAACAATGGTGTATAGATATATACGGACTAGTACCTAATTGGTGGAGCTTCAAAATGAAACTTCTACTTTGTAAAGTAATTTGGAATCATGTAAGAAGATAAGAAAAATGTCCAGAGGCTTTAAAACAAAGACTCAATTACACCACAGTGAAGCCTTTTAGTAGAAAAAATTACCCATATGTTTCACAATACTTACAATAGCCCTGTTTGTGACAGCTAAGAATTGGAAAGAAAGCAGACATTCATCACCTGGGAAACTGCTAAACAAGGTGTGGAACACAAAAATCATAGAATACTACAACAATACTATAACCAGTGATGTGTGTGATAGAGTCCAGAGAAGTATGGAAATACTTTTGTGCACTGATACAAAGTGAATTAAGCAGAGTCAAGGAAACAGGATATACACACAGTAATATGACTGAAATGGAAACCACAACAAACAAAAAATTCAAAGTGCCTGTAACAAATTGGTGAAGATCAGGTGGAACTGAAAAGAAAACATTGGAAGATAACATCACCCTACCCCATCCAGGAGGTGAGAAGTCCACAGGGGTCACACATTGAACACCTTTTCCCCTATGCATCAATCAGTTCTGCTGGCTCTTCTTTTCCTTCCTAAAACAAGCAATGCTATTTGTCACATGGCATGGCTTCCAAGGATGAGGAGAGCGAGAGATACATGGGATACCCTGGCGATGTAAGAAACAGAAAAAAATCAATAAAGATGTTTAAAAAGAGGCCAAGTATCTCAGGGGTAATAAACGATAGGGGAGAAGAAGGAAAGAAAGAGATTTGGGGTTAGGGATTATCAGTAGCAGAACTCAAACAATACTACAGATCAGTGAACATGAAAACAATTATCCTTCTTCTTTAGTCCTCTCTGACTTTTCCTGACAGTTTTGGGGTTTTCTTGGGAAAGATCCTGGATGGATTCACCATTTCCTTCTGCAGCTCATTTGACAGACGAAGAACTGAGGGATACAGGGTTAAGTGTCTTGCTGAGGGTCACACAGCTAGTAAGGGTCTGAGACCAGGTTTGAACTCAAGATGAGTCTTCCTGACTTCAGGCCCAGTGGGACACCCAATCGCCTGGAAAACATTGGGAACTTGCTAAAAAGTGAGAGGTTGATGAACGGAACGTATACGTTTTGTAATGTTCCGAAGGAAACACAGAAAAGAACTTGGTGCTTAATGAATCCAAAGACATCTACTGGTGGTGGGGGGACGGGGAATACACACTATTTGATTAAAAAAAACCCAGATAGGACAAGGGAAAAGCATTTTGCAAGAAAATCAGTAGGAGATCAGCACCCCACACCTGTCAATTCAGCTTCAAATGGATACAGGATTTAGGTGTAAAAGGGGATACAACATCAGTTAGAGAAGCAAAAGGAGAGGTTATCACAGAGCAAGCAGTAGAGAGAATTGCAGAAAATAAAATGGATCATTCCACCATTATAAAGATGAAATATTTTTGCACAAACAGATTAAATGCAGTTGAAATGAGAAGGGTGACAGGTAGGTGATGAAAAACCTCCTTGAGTGATGTTCTCTGAGGACTGCCGCATGTGTAACATACAGAAGGACCTGATCCCAGTTTCTAAGATTAAGCCCCATTCTCCAATAGTTCGAAGGAACAGGAAGGTTTCAAAGGAATGAGTCCAAGCTATCAAGAGCCCTAAAGCCCAGTGTTCCCAATACCTCATAATGGGAGAAGTGTGCATTAAACCCACCCACTTCTTTCAGTCTGTAAAACACAGAAATCCGCTGGTGCAGGGACAGGAGCAACAAGAAAACCCCTGGAAATGCCTCTGTCACCTGGTTCTCCTTAAAACTCAAACAAAATAGAAGGAAAACCAAATACACTGTTGAATTAAAGAACACCAAACAAAAGAGATGATCTGGAGAAAGGGAGGGGAAGAGTTCCTACAGGGTCTCCTGTCTCCCCAGCCCTAGGCCAAGAGAAGGAAGGGAGGAATCTAGGAAAAAAGGAGAGGAACCTACATTGGAGGAAGGGAGGAAGAGAGGAAGGAAGACAGGGAGGGAAGGATGTAGGAAATGCTCCTAATGCTTCTCCCAGTTGGCCTCTACCACACACCAACCAACTACAAGACTCCACATTCCCTAAGCTCCATACATTCAGACAAAGGACTGGGAAGGCGGGAAGCACCAGAAGCAGCTGCCCGGGATGAGAAGGCCCACAGAGGTTCACCCCAGAGCAGACACACCCATACGTACACACTCCAGCACGCCTGCACAAACACATACACCATAGCCATAAACAAAGATATTTAAAGTCCCAGGACTTTCCATCCACCCTTACACAAATCTTCCTCAGTACTAAGCAAAGCCAAATGGGGCAGAAGGGCTCACCTTCAGAAAGAGGTTGGGGCCAGGGAGCGGGGAGGGGAAGAAGAGAAGGAAAAGAAAGGGAGAAGCATAGGCAGGAGCAGGGAGAGGGCACTTACCTCACTCACAGCCACTTAGACACTAGCAGGACCCTAAGGACTGATCAGTCTGGAATTTGGGGAAAAGGTTGGGGTAACAGAGGAAAGGGGGGTGATGTGCAGGGGTAGGGGAAAGGAAGTGGGTGACTTGCAGGTACACCTCGTTCTGCTCACCCCACTGGCATCCTCCTCCAGAAAAAGAATGCTTACCCTTTATATAAGGTGGGAAGTGGTGGGCACTGTGATGTCACTGCAGAAAGGGGCTAATCTCCACCCATATCTAAGTGGGAAAAGGGGAGGGAGGGAGAGGGCTCTAACATCAGACCCAAAGCAGTGGGGACCCCCCACACTGAGAATCTCTAGGGGAGGGGCCAAAGGTGCACCCTGCACTTTGAGGGGGGCCTGGGACTGAGCAGGCTCCCGGGTTCCAGAGGGCAGGCTGCTGTGGCTGGGGGTGGAGGAGCAGCAGCTGAGCTCATCTTGGGGTGTTTGAGGGTTGGCACCTTTATGGGAACTGGGATGCGGCGCACAAAGAGGGAAAATGGGAGGTCGTGGACGGCTATCCTGGGCTCCATAAAAGGGAAGAAAGCGCACTGTAGCCGCAGCAGCATCTGCAGACCACCAGCCCTTGAATGGGATTTAGTTTCCTCACAAACCCCAGAGCAGAGGAGGAAATGCGGGTGTGGGGAGTCTGGGAAAAGGGTGGAGCTCAGTCTCCTTTCTTCAGGCAGGAGGAGACAAAGATCATGCTTGGCGGGAAGGATGTGGGGCACCCAGAAAGACAGTGAGACTGCCCCCTCTCTTTACTTGTGGGGACCATGGTGTAAATCCTTTGTAATTAAACCTTCCAGAGCCTGGACAAGAGGGAGCCACACCCTCCTTTTGCCTCAGTGTCCTTTATCACAGGACTTAATATATTTCTTTCTAAAACTCTTTACATATCTGGGGCTTTATTCTGTCCCACACCAGTTGCCCTGCCAGTAGTTGTCGGTGAAGGTATGTACCACAGCCCTTAGTAGAGATCCCTGCAAACATTAAGTACCTAACAAACGCTCAATCATTCATTCATGGCTGCCAATATAGAGCCCTCTTTGAACAGATGATAGGTTTGGGGCTGCTAAGGAATCGATGGCCTCCACCAATTTTCCTCTGGAAAAAGTCTAAAGACCATGTCAAAAACATCATGAAAATGCAAGTTGGATGAGAACATGAGAAGATGGAGTTGCCATGACACCCTCTCGATGACTATTGTCCAGATTATAGGAATAGTGGCTGGTGATTGTCCTTCAGGATATGCCCTGACAGTCTGAGGAGGTCTCTTAACTGTTTTAGACTGTGGTGTGACTGCTTTCAAAATGCAGGTGGCAGAGAGATGGGCCACCTTTTGTGAAGCATGTGGCACAGCAGCAGCTGCTTACTTTATGTGTCTTCTTCTGCATGCTAATGTGCAGTCTGCTTCTTTATTTCTCCTTCCCTGTCTCTGGCTCTGCATCTCTTCCTTTGTTTTGTTCTCTGTCTCTTAGCATATACAACATATATGCCTGAGTGCACATATTGTGAAGTTCTGTATATCTCCTGATATTTCATAGCCCCTGGGGATTGAGATCTTCTCCCAGCAGGTGGTCCAGGACAAAGGTGGGAAGAAGCCCTTCCCTCCCCCTGGCCTAGGGATCATAATGGAGGCCTCCTAAGGGGGTACCTTGAATGCTAGCAATTCAGGATTTCATGTATCCTTGACAACGGCCAGTTGCCTACAGTTGCCCCTTCTGCCTCCTTGCTCTTTGAACAAGCCAGGAGCAAGCATCCTGGGGCCCAGTGGCTGGGTTTTTGGGAAAGGGGTCTTCAGTGCCTGGTTATGCTTTCACATTTACATTCATTAAATCATTTCACTTTAGCAATAATTTGCCATGATTCAGCCAAATCAGCAAGCACCAGTCACTGATACAATGGCAGGGGTTTAAGTTCCCCTGGGCTTACCTGGGTTTCTTTGCCCAAGCTGGCAAGGGAAAATCCCTTTTCGCTTTTTTTATTCTGTTATTACTGAAAATCACTTGGCTGTGGGCCTCACTCCAGGATTAGATAGACTACATTTGTACCATACGTACTCCAGGTTTTGCCAGAAGTCATATGGGCGGAGGAAGAGTTTGGTTTTAGGTAGCTTTGAAGGATGAAAGATCCTAGGCAACTGCATCAGTATATCACTCGGCAAAGATCAATACACTTCACCTCAGTTCTACTCCCTAACTGGGAAGAACTCTAGCACAATATGTGTGAATTTAGGCCAATACTCTTCCAGCCATGATATTTATGGTTCTGAGGACCTTCTAGCCCTGTCTGCCTGTATTCTGAGGTCTCTTCTAGTGTGGCCAGTTCATAGGCTCGCCTTGGAGTAGTGGCATTCTGTTTTCCAAGGTCCCATGAAGTTCTGGCCATCTATGATCCTGATATGATCCTCACAACCTCTGATGTTTTGTGTTCCAGAGTCCCTTCCAGCTCGGACATTCCATATTCTCTGGTCTCTGGGTCCTTCCAGATCCCATATTCCATGATCTAAGGATGTTCCCAGCCCTTACATTCTATGATCTAAATGTAAGACCACCTTACAGTCATGAGTCCATTTTGAAAGTGATCTTGAGAGTAATATAATGCCCCAGTTCAGTCCACAGAGCTCATTCTTCTGCAGCTTTAGGGAATTTCTTTTAGAGGAAACATTATCGATTAGGAAAACTCCTAATACTTAGGCAGAGATTGAGTTCCTGCTGAAAACGATATTTAAAGATATTTATGTTTAACCCACAGACTCTTCGTGGTTGAGGCAAAATGCAGGTTACTAGAGACCTTTGTGTGACTAAAAAGCAGATGTACTAGACTGTCTATGACTAGATGGGTATTAGGAGGGTAAATTCAGGAAGGAGTAGAGTTCTTGGAACTTTCCTTGGCCTCCAGTAGGTGGGTACACTGGTGATATCAGTCTGGGGCTACTCTGAGATGCTCATAGAGCCAGTGACCATCTTGGATATTTTCTTTCTCTTCCCCAGCTCAGTCCTGCCTTCTCCTTCTCTTGTTGCTTGCTGACCCAGCTGTCCCATGTTTTGCCTCAGCTTGCTATGACTCTGCTTCTTCTTCTCGATTTCCAAACCCTAGGAATCGCTGTCTTCTTCTGGGATGAGTTTTCTCTTTCAGAGAAGTTCTTAAAGGCATGTCCAGATCCCTTAAGAAAATGCTTTTTATGGATTCCTAGGGATATGTAAAGAATACCCTGCTCACACTTGATTCTGATTGCTTGACTGATTCAATTAATAGCTCAGGAAGGTATTACTTTGAAAGGAGTGGGAGAATGAGAGAAGCTCGTCACTTTCACATAAAGATCCCCCCAGTTCCAAAAATCTATGATCTAGGGACCCTTTCCTTAAGCCCACCCCCTGACCCTCACAGGCCAGTGGTAGAGAGCATAGGACTAAATGATTGTTAAAATCATAAATAGATTCTATGCAAAATCAAGCAAGCATTATCTGTAATAGAAATAAGCTAGAAGGTTTCCCAGTAAAATTAGGGGTGAAGCAAGGATCTCCCTTATCACCATTTTATTCAATATTTTACTAGTAATGCTGGCTCTAACAGTAATGAAAGGAAAAGAAATTGAATAATTAGGACAGGCAAGGAAATAAAACTTTCAATCTTTGCAGATGATATACATAGAGAATCCTGGAGAAAAAGCAAAAAAACTAGTTGAAATCTTATACATCTAACAAACTTGTAGGATGGAAACTAAACCCACACAAATAAATCATTAACATTTCCACGTATGACCAACAATGTCTAGTAACAAGAGAGAGAAAGAAAGAATTGTATTGAAATAGAAAAATGACAGAAAAAATATGTACCGAGATCCATCCCAAACAAGAAAAAAATATTTTCAGAATAATTCAGTAAAATGAAAGAATCCATGGAAAATCCCTTAAAATAAATTCATGCTGCATCCCTGTGCACCTTTCACCTCTGCAAAGGAATCTGAGAATTGTCTTCTTCCTCTCTTTAAGGGGCATCTTGATGTAATTTTGTATCACTCATACTGAGTCGGTCTCCATCAATGTGGTGTACTTCTCTTTGACGGCAGGGACGTTTCCTTTTTATCTGTGGAATCCTAGCACCCACAACAGGGTTTGGTGAGTAGGTTTTTAATAAATCTTTTTTGACTGATTTAGTAATATTGATGAATATGTTACATCCATTTACTGACCTCTAGTGTTAAAATCTACATTGCAGAATATAGGCACTTCTGTTGACATTTGAGGACAGAGGGAATATTGCAGTGTAATAAAAGGCTGAGGCAACAGAGCAATGCATTATGAAAGTCCTGTCTTGTGGTAAATGCAGACATTACACGTTTAGTCTGCCATCGCGTGTCCAAACCCCCGATTCATTTTACAGCATATTTTCATTGAATGTTATGCCATATTGTAGCTCCTTCCTGGTTAAGCCAGCAGAATGGAACTAAATCAAATCCAACATTCATGAAATGTAGAGAACACTGAATTCCTTCAGGGTCGATCTGAATTCAGACTACATCATCATCAAAATTTTCTATTAAACACTTCATCATATCAAAAGGCATTTGATACAGGATAAGAATTCATAGTGGTGGGGACACCACCAAGCTAATATTACCCTCCACTACGTTTAGGTGCCTGAACTCTTCATGTTGCCCAACCAAAGGACTGAAACATTTTGTGGAAACGAATGCAAACAAAAACACTATCTTTCTTTTGAAAGAAACTTGCTTTTAAATTTATATGTATTTATTTACTTTTAATTTACATCATTCAGTCCCACCTTCCCTTGAGTTTCAAGTACTCGACCCTTCCCTCTCTTTTCCCCCCACCCCGCCATGGCAGGATGCAATCAAATATTGGACCTACAATTATTTGAAGGAAATTTATGAAAGAAATATCAAGTTGCACTAAGAATTGAGCAGGGTCAAATTTGGCTTTCAGGGAAATATTTGCCTGGAATTTCTTGTTCTGTCTTGCAGACTTTATGGGATGCCATAGACATAGGAAAACAATGGCCAATATTTGGGTCAACACAGTATGTCTGTGTGTGTGTGTACATATACACACATATACACACGTATACACATATGAAAATAAATCTTTGTGAGCTGTGAGATATTCTATGGAGAGGTCCCTTGCCCAGGAGATTTCTGTTCTCTAAACACTCCCATAGACTGGTTTTCGTCTCCATGGAAACTAGCCGGCCTGTTCCTCTGTGTGTGCTCACATGTGGCTGTCTCTGAAAATGTCCATTCCCAGACCCGGTACATCTCCCTGTTTCTCTTCTCTAGGCCCTTGCAGGTCTGAAATGGCAGATTTGTCAGTCTCATCCAATTCATGATTCTGAATTCCAAATTTCCTTCGAGCTTGTACTCCTGATCTGCCATGCACTGTCCAATATCCCATAGTTTCTCTAAGCTTTTCATTCAAGATCTGGACCTTCAGAGGCTGGACTGATGCCCTGGCCAGGAAGATCTGTCTTCTCAGCTTGAGGACCCCGGCAAAATAGATCCTTCAAAGGTCCTGTGAAGCCCTGATAGTCTATGTTCCAAGGGACTAAGCAGAGCTGATATTTTGGATTCTAAGGGGGTACTTCATATGTTATTAAAGGGATTTTTATTTTTGCTTTGTTATTGGATGATCATTACTACGTACATGTATCTAAACAAATTTACCAGGCTGCCCAACATCTCCCACTTTCTCTGTCTAACATCTCTCCATATTCACGTTACAAATTTTACTGACTAAAAATGCCCTAGATTCTGGATTAGAAATGACCCTCACTGTCAGATGTTCTAGGTACTGAGAGCCTTCCCTCATCCCATATTCAGGGTTCAGTTTGTCTTGCATATTGGTACATTCAGAGACAGGATTAAACTCCTAGCTCAGACATTCTGTATCTGTGTGATCAATAACTTCTAGTTTTCCCATGTAAAGGGTACCTGGAAGATTCAATTTTGAGTGTTCTCAGGACCATACACCGCAAACGTTTTGGGTTTTAAAGCTGTACCATGCTAAATTGAATCAAGACTTTTTATTTTTAATTCAGTTATGATTACAATGTACATGGGTCTAACCAATATGATGATTTCAAAATAGAAGTCTTCTCCCTTATAAGCTGTTAATACATCAGAGGATGTTTTCTTGTAATGGATTTCTCAACAGTTATTTTTGTTAAAAATATTTAAAAACAATACTCTTTGGTAGGGTAAATAATACATGAAACTGCATTTGTTTATCTACGGAGAGGCTGTGTTTTTTGCTGTTTTTGGCTAGCCAGAAAACTGACAGGAATTTTACTAAATTATATTCATGGTCTAGTTGAAGATAGCAGAGATTTTTGGTTTGGTTTTGATTTCTTTATGTGATTTTTCTTATCTATCACTGATGCCCAATATAAATTGTATTGAATCAATGAATGATCTGCTAAAAATAGGTATACCTCCTTGATTTTTAAATTAGTAAAGAAGTATCCAATATTTGGGCCCACATTGTATATATAACAATGCAAATCCTCCTATTATAAAAATTTTCCCCTGGTAGGTCCCATTCCCTAGCAGATGATTTCTGTTCTCTGAACCCTCCTACCTAATAGAACATCCTGTTTTCCAAGACAATGCAAGATCTTACATTTTTTCCTTAAGGGTTCTCTTTGGTCTGAGGTTCCCTCTTCTCTCAGCACTGCTAATGCTTCTCTCATTTTTGCCTCCATGGGAGTTGCCTGTTTCAGAAAATGTCCGTTACAAGACACCATACATCTCACCCTCTCATTTCTGGCTCCTCACCATTCTGGCCTTGTGGATTCGTAAGTTTCATCCACTTGATCATCCTCAGTTCCAAATTTCATTCCAGCTCCTACTTTCTATGTGCCATGAGCCATCTCACATACCCTAGTTTCTCAATGCTTTTCATTCAGAAGTTGAACCTTAAGTGTCAGAAATGACCTACCTAGGAAATTCTGTGCTCTAAGCCCCAGAACCCCAGTAATAGAGATCCTTGAAAGATTCCAGGAAACCTCAAGCATTAGAATGATACTGATATTTTGGATTGCAATGATGAACCCTTTTTGATACACATGGATTTTTCTTCTTCATTTTTTATTGGAGAATTGTTGCAGTGCATGTGAATCTTACCACATACAAAATTTTAAAACTCATCAGTGTCACTTCTAAGTTTTATACGTTATTTAACTGAAAGAGTGAAAAAAAATTCCTACTCAGAATGTATTTTTCAGTAATCTTTGGATTTTAGTACATTTAGCATTTGTAGGTACATTCCACAGCAGATCATGTAGGTTCTCAGACCCTTCACAGTTAGAGCACATGGATAGTTGGAGGACACCAGTCCTGACCTTGCTGTTCTGTCCTCAATATCTGTGTCCCTTCCGGCTCTTCTCAATTTCTACTCCTCCACATGGCTTCTCCCAGACCTGAAGTATCTCTTCTCTGACTCCATTTCTTCAGAGAATTTTCCTCTTTGGCCTCTGAATATCTCCCATTCTCTCATTACAAGTCATAGTTTTGTTTTTTTTTCTTCTTTTAACTTAGTTTTTATTTTTTTTCTTGTTTACATTATTCATTTTCATTACATTTTTGAATTACAAATTTTCTCCCTGTCTTGCCCCTGCCCCAACCCTAAAACAGCAATCCCAGTGTAAAGCCCCTCCCCTGCTCTGCTCTCTTATTTTCTGGTAAGGCAGGAAGGGTCTCCCTATCCCAGCCCCTGTATATCTTAATTCCTAGTTTCAGGCATTACAGAACTTTAAGTTCTAGATTCTTTCGATTCCTCCCTTGTCACCCACCCCCACTGGAAGTACACTCACTTCAATACAGGCTGTGGATGTGTGATTATACAAGACATCTTCATAGTGGACATACTGTGACAGTGATCATCCGTCTCTCCTTCCTATCCCTCCTCCCCCCCTTGTTCTGTTCTCTACCCTGTCCCTGTCCC
>CM053602.1:57009286-57028755 GCA_028646575.1 Pseudocheirus occidentalis | reverse complement strand
ATCTACTTTTATACTGCACTAAACCCTTTAACTGTGTGGATCACAACAAAATGTGGCAAGTGCTCACAGACATTGTAGTACCACATCATCCTACTTGTCTCTTGAGAAACCTGCATATAGGCCAAGAAGCAACAATTAAAATGGAACACAGAATGATTAATCAGTAAGGCTGGAAAAGCAATATGACAAAGCTGTATGTTATCACTTCATTTTTAACATTTATATGCAAAGAATATCATGTGAAATTCCAGGCTTGATGAATCAAAAGCTGGAATTAAAGTTGCCGAGAGGAATATCAACAATGTTATGCAGATGACATCATTCTGATGGCAGAGAGGGAAGAAGAATTAGGAAACATTTTGGTGAAGGTAAAAGAGGAGAGTACAAAAGTAGGCTTGAAGATCAATATATTTTTTAAAAATCCTAAGATTTTTGCAACTGGTTCCACCACTTCCTGGCAAAAAAGGGAGAAGAAATTAGAGAGGTGCCATGTTTTATATTCTGAGACTCACAGATCACTGCAGACAACGAAGTTAAAAGATACTTGCTCCTTGGGAAAAAAGCTATGGCATGTTGGACAGCACACTAAAGAGCAGAAATATCACCTTCCTGACAAAAGTCCATATGGTCAAAACCTCCCTGCCATGGATTTTTTAAGGACTGATGCATGGCTGTGAGATTTGGATTGTAAGAAAAGCCAAGGGCTGCAGAAAATGTGTTTTCATACTGAGGTGCTTACGAAGGTTTTCGAGAGTCCCTGGGGCCACAGTGAGATCAAATAAGCCAATACTTAAAGAAGTTGAATTAGTCCATTCACTGGAAGATCAGGTGCTGAGGCTGAAGCTTAAAGACTTTGGCAACATCATGAGAAAATGGGACTCATAGGGAAAGACCATGATGATGGGAAAAATAGGAGGCACAAAGAAGAGGAAATGGTAGAGGATGAGATGGATAAACAGTGTCATTGAAACAATGAACATGAGCAAGGACAGACTGTGAGAGAGAGGGCAGGAAAGAAGACCCTAGCATGCTATGGTCTGAGGGGTCAAAAAGAGCTGGACATGGATGAATGAGTGAACAAGAACCACAAAGGAGAAGAGCCATGGGGAAGAGGAAGTGAAAGCTGGGAAAGTGCTATGTAAGGAAAGGAACCTCTACTTTACAATATTAGTACCTACTGGGGGCAGGGATAAGAGTTTCACCACAGAAAATCTGGAGGTTGAGTAATGTGATGATTCAACAATCCACTTATGCAGTCCTAACCTCTGCATACACCCAGTCTTATATCTCCAACTCTCTGTTGGACATCTTCAGTTTGATATTCTGTAGACATCTTGAACTCAGCATGTGCAACACTGACCTCATTATCTTACCTCCCACCTTCCTAAGCCATCCGTCCTTCCTACCTTGCCCATTAGTGTAAAGGGCAGCTCAGTACAGTCAACATTATCCAAGTCACACAGCCTTGCAAACTAGGGGTCATCGCAGATTTCTGACACTCTCTTACTTCCTCATGTCCTATCTGTTGGAAAGATCTGTCCATTTCCCCTTCCTAACATCTTTTGATATCCCCACATCTCTCCTGTGGCACTGAAAATACCTTGGCACAGACCCTCAGCACTTAAGACCTGGGCTACTGTCATAAATTGACCTCCCTGTCTCAACTCTCCACTTCAATTCTTCCTGCTCTAAGTAACCTTCTCAAAGCACATTTTGGCTGATGCTACCCTCCTCTTTACTCAATAAACTCCCTCGATTCCCAATCACCTCTCTGATCAAATGTAAAATCTTTGTTTGGTATTCCAATACCAGCCCAAACACCCTTCTTAACAAATTTTGTCTTATAAGACCTGACATTCACCTTCTACACAGTAAATATTTGAGATTCAGTAACACTCCCCTCCTTTCAGGTTCTTGCAGATGACACTAGAATTGCCCACCACTCTTTCTTTTTCAGTGACTGCTTCCAGGATCTGAATACATCTGCTTCTCCTGGCTGTCCTGGCTTCTTTCGAGTCCTAAGCACAATATTACCTTCTATAGGAAGATCTTCCTAACCCCTCTTAATTTCAGGGCATTCCTTTGCAGGTTATTTCTAATCCATCTTGCTTTTAGCTTTCCTGTGCATACTTGACTGAATACTGTCTTTCCAAATCAACTGTGTTTCCATGTAAGCAAGGAATATCTTTTTGCCTTCTTTAATCCTCAGCATTTAAAACAATAGGAGAAATTTAATAAAAACCAACTGATAGACTGAGTGATTGAAAACTGACCTTAGAAGGTTATATGTAAAATTCAAGGGGCAGCTAGGTGGTGCTATGAATAGAGCACCAGCCCTGGAGTAAGGAGAACCTGAGTTCAAATCTGATCTCAGACACTTAACACAAGCTGTGTGACCTATGGAAAGTCACTTAACCCCAATTACCTTGTTTTCTCTCCTCAAAAAAAGAAATTCAATTAATAACCTACAAGGTTACTGGAATGATATCTGTGGAGGGAATCGTCTGACAAATTCCAAGCAGAGCTTCTTCTGACAGAAGACCTCCACGGACTCATAGAAGGATTCATTTCCAGTATACAGATTAAGAAAAGAATACTTAGATAGAACTTTAAGGGATATCCACAGTTCATGGGAATGACCTGAGTGAAGATTCAGTCACTTAGACTGCTCAGGCATAGTCAGTTAAAATGAGAATTAGGAGAGAACAGTGTCATGGCACCTGAGAGAGAAAGGAATACCAAGGGATGGGGGAGAACAACAGCTTCAAAGACAGCAGAGAGGTCAAGAAAGATGAAAAATGAGAGAAGGCCATGAGGCTGGTCAATTAAAACATGATTGTCCCAGCAGAGAGATCATTTTCAGGGAAATGATGAGGTCAGAATATTCCATTCATATTGATATGCCAAACTTTTTCATCTCATTCCCAAAACACGGTAATCTACTTTGATTCCAGTTCTCAACTACCTCAGAGCAAACAGAACCACTAAATTCTGGAACCCTGGAATGATGTGATTTGTATCTTCTCTCCTACAAGATCCTCACCAGAGCACAAACCTTGTGAAAAGCCCTTTGGTCCCTCTTGCTACTAATTCGGCCCACTGCTTACTTCCTGGTCCCTACACTTCCTGAGTTGACTTTGGTCACGGGTTTCTATGCCATGACTTTCCAGTGGCATTTTTGCCCAATGTCTTTAGCAGAACCATATGTGAACCAAGCATGTTTTTGTCCTTGTGGGGTCAAGGTCTCAAACCCCTGGTTCCATTGAAGTAATGAATTTGATAATGGACTCTGAGGAATTACTGCATTGTTGCTGGTATCTGTCTGAACCATTTTCTCCTGCAAACTAGAAATTCCATTCTTCCCTAGTCTGGCCCTGTATTTACACAAATGTGTCCTTCCTTCCGGCACTCCCCTGGCCCTGTCTGAATATGTCCTGTCTTCTTCCTGTCTAGAATTTGTAACCTGTGTCACAGTGGGGTGCAGGTCATTCCTTGGTCCAGCAGGGATCAGTTCTGAAGTCTGTCCTGGGACAAGAGCCATCCCTTGTAGGCATTCCTGCCTCTCCTTTGTTTTCCTCTGTCAGGGAACTGGGTGCAGAAAGAGACTATCTGTGGGGCCAGGTCTGCACACACACCCACATCTTACACCTGTGAGGCGAAACAAGAGACATTTCCCACCTAGGACTTCTAGCCTATTGAACTGGCTCTTGCAAACTGATTTCTAAAAAGTTTTAGGAAATTAATTTAGAAGTCAATAACCACAACAGTAACTGAACCTTCACAGTAAGAACCTCCAGAAAGACAATTTCTCTTGTGGACAGATGTGCATCTTTCTGGATTTTAGTCTATAACCTCTATCACAAGAGACATGGTTGACTTCCATGATTCATCTTCAGTCCTCTGAATTTAAAATCTATCATTTCATTAATTAGAATTCCAATAGTTTTCAATGTTTTTATGCAAGTTCTGCTTCTGCTCATTTCAGTGTTCATCACAATATAATTGTCTGCCCACCTTCTTCTGAAACTGTCCATTTCATCATGACTTATAGTAGAATAATATTCTAATATAATATTCCATTACATTCTTTTCCTGTAATTTGTTTACCTGTTCCTCATTAGGAGACCATTTCTTTACTTTCTAGTTTGGTGCAACTTTGAAAGGATATGCTCTCAATAATTTGCATACATGATGACTCCTTTTGCCAAACGCCTAGTGTTGTGTTGGTATTGTTAGTTGAATACATCTTCATCTATTAGTGTTTTGGGAGCATAATTCTAATTTGCTTTCCAGAGTTGCAGGAACAATTCTCATCTCCCTTAATGATATATTTGTATGTCTATTTTCCCATAACTCCTCAGACCTTTCTTGTTTTTGAAATTCTAGTGGGCATGTAGTGGATCCTGAGAATTCTTTTCATTGGCATTTCTTTCCATTTTTTTGGAATATGGAGTGATTTATCCTAGGATCTTTGATACTTTGTTTTCTTTCTTTGAAAATTGCCCATTTATGGGGTGGCTAGGTGGCACAGTCAGTAGAGCTCTGGCCCTGGAGTCAGGAGGAGTTGAGTTCAAATTCAGTTTCATTGGCATTTCTTTCATTCTTTGGAATTTGGGGCATTTTATGCTATGGTCTTTGATAGGTTAGATGTCTTTCTTTGAAAATTGCATATTTATGGGGTGGCGAGGTAGCACAGTCAGTAGCACACAGGCCCTGGAGTCAGGAGTAGTTGAGTTTAAATTCAACCTCCGATCCTTAACATTTATTAGCAGTGTGACCTTGAGCAAGTCACTTAACCCCAGTTGCCTTGCCCTTCCCCCTCCAAATAGCAAAAAAATTTGCCTATTTAAAGAACAAAAAATTGAGGATAATGCCCAGGAAAGAGAGAATGCCTGAAGAAGTTGTGGTGTATGATTGCGATGGAATGTTATTGTGCCAAAAGAAATGCTAATATGCTATAAGCAGAATGATTTCTGAAAAATCTAGAAATATTTATATGCACTGATAAAATGAGCAGAAGTGGGAGAACACTGTAAACAATTTCACAGGACCCATGATAAAAAATTTCTTCTACCTCCAGATACAGCACTGATGAACACCAAGAGTGCCGAGTGTAGACTGAAGCATACTTTTTTCATGTTCCATTTATTTGGTGTTGTTTGGTTTCTTTTTTTTTCATCATGGCTAATGTGGGACTACATTGTGCATGACTTCACATGGATAATTGATATCATATTGCTTGCCTTCTAAATGGGTGATGGACAGGCTAGAAGAAGTCAGAGTATCCAGAATTGAAAAAAAATTCAGTGAACATTAAAGATGAATAAATAAATGAAAAGAAAATTGCTTGTTCATATCCTTTAACACTTCACTTATTAAGGATTGACTCTTACTGTCATAAATTTGAATCAGTCAGCCAATCACCATTTATGAAGCACCTCCTTTGTGCCCTATGCTAATTCCTGAGGATACACAGACAGATAAAAGATAGCCCCTGCTCTCAACGAGCTCAGAGTATAATGGGGGACACAACATGCAAGTAACAATGTACAAACAAGCCTCATACAGCATAGACAGGAAATAATTAAAAGGGAGGATGAAAGAGAATTAAGGTAAATTGTGAAGGATTTCCAGTAAGGGGTAAGATGTTAGCTAGGTCTTGAGGGAATCTGGGAATATGGAGATGAGGAAGTAGAACATTGTAGGCATGGGGTCACATGATGAAAGTGCCTGGAGTCTGGAGATGGAGTGGCTTGTTGAAGCAGCAGCAAGGAGGCCAATTTGAGTAGATTGCAAAATAAATGGGGAATGGGGTATAAGAAGACGGAAAGGTAAGAAGGGAGTGAGTTTCTTTGTTTTGGTTTCCTTTTTGGAGGGTTCAATGCAGGGCATTTATGGTTAAGTGACTTATCCAACATCACACAACTAAGTGTTAAGTGTCTGAGGTTGGATTTGAACTCAAGTCCTCCTTCTTCCAGGACCTAAATACAGTGCTATTCAGTGTGCCACTTAGACACCCCAGGAGTGAGGTTTGTGTTCCAAACCAGAGCATCTTATAAACATGGAGAGAAGACAGTAACAAGGAGATGAGGGAGATCAACAATGTCAGTGGCCAAGAATGAGGACTGAGAAAAGGTCAGTTGATTTGGCGGGTAAGAGATTGTTAGTGACTTCAGAGGGAGCAGTTTCCGTTGAATGATGAAGACTGCAGCAGATGGTGGGAATTATCCAAGGCAGAGGCTTGTCTGGGCAAGATGAGGAAGGGTACAAGAAACTCAAGAAAGGAGAATCGTTTGGAGATCAAGTAGTTCAACAAGAAATCAAAGTGGAGAAGGGAGAGGAATGTGAATAGTGCAGGAGTGATGGCCTGGGAAATAGTTGAGAGCCTGAGGAATTGGGGACTGTTATGTGTTTGGGGTTGTAAAGACACACAGAGGGGGAGAATGATGATAGCTTCTGATCAGATGAGGGAATTTCATAGTTTTGACCATGGAAGTGCCATCTGTAGGTGATGGGAAATCCAGGTATGACCCTTGTCAAATGGATTAGACAGAGGTCAGGGATCAGAGTAATGGGTGGACACTGCAAAAAGAGATTTAGGCTTGATGTCAGAAAGTCCCACCCCAGACTGAGTAGAAGACTCCCAAAGACTGAAGCCTGGGCTACGTCCTGTCCCTCCCTCAGATTGCTTCGCATCTTCGGCTACTCCGGCTTGCCTGCCCTGTGAATGGCAATTGGTTGGCAGGTTAGTGGAGGAAGCTGACCCCTTCTCTGCAGGAGAGGCTTCCCCAACTTCTGGTTGTGACAGATGGTCTGGAAGCAGACTAGGTATTCCGGACAATGCTGCCACTGCAAGGACTCTTGTGTTTTTGTGTGTGTTGGCAACATTAGGTCAGCAGTTGCTGCTGGTAGTGATGAGGAAGGTGGATTCTATCTTTACAATGATTTCTTCCATCTGTGAAGTCTGTGGCAACTGGGCTAGAGGAAGTACTGATATTTTGGGGGCGTGTTCTTTCCTAAGCTCTGGGGTTCAGGGCATGGGTGTGTCTCCATCTGGATCTGTGGGGAGATGCTTGACAAATAGTCTGGCACATGCTAACCCTCTTCTCCATCTCACCCCCAATTGCCTTTGTAGGGCTATTACCACCACTTTCTAAAACAGTTACCAGACCTCCTCAAGCATTCAGAGCATGTTGTGGAGGAACATTACCAGTCTCCCTTACTACAGTCTATAAAAGAGTCATGGACCAGGTTGCTATGGCAACTCCACCTTCTCAAGTTCACATCCTTCTTGCATTTTCATGAAGTGTTTGGTATTGCCTTTTGATTTTTTCCAGAGGAAAATTGGAAGAGTTTTTGTTTATGTAACAGTCCCAAACCCAATATCTATTCAAAGAAAGCTCTATACTGCCTGCTCTGAATGAATCAATGAGCATTTGTTAGGTACTTAACTACATGAAAAGCCCTGTACTTAGGAATGTAGTATATACCTCCACTGCCAGTCTCCACCACCCCTTTCTGAATCCCACAAATCCATGTTTATGTATTCAGTGTTATTATCCCAAAGCAGTGTCTAGTTTGGTGGAACTGTCCTTGGTGAATCCAAGAGAATGAAGGAAGAACATAGGAAGGAAAAGAACAGAGTTAGCCCATCTAGTTCTATAACTTGTCCTGATGGGCTGTTCCCCCTAATCTCCACCCTTCCTGCTTCTTATCCTGCCCATTCCTCTGCACAGCCTAACATGCTAAACATTCAGTAGGTTCTCAGCAAATGGCTGATGTTCTAATGCCATTTCACTCAAAATCCCCTTAAGAAGGAACTGCCCAACTCAGATTTTTTTGTGTCACCCCTACCCTTTTATAAATTTTGTGAGCCTAGAATGCTGTTCCCAAGTTTCCCAACTGTTTGATGTATGTAATTGTTGGTATGATTTTTCTTGTCTTTGAATATAACATACAGAAAAGGTTTGGCCCTGCAGGCCCTGCAGTTAGCAGGAGGCATCCACTGGCCAGCGTCAGCCAACTCAGAAGTCTCTTGAGTATCTCTCTTGGACCCAGACTGTAAGAGGAGACTTGAGCTCCAGCAGTCTCTTAATTCAGGGTCAATGTTGGAATGGAATGAGATACAGTGGAGACATTGGACTGTTAACAGTAGCAAGTTTACTGTGAGCTAACACAGCATAGAAATACAACAAAGATATAGTGACACAGCTTCTCTGGACCCAGCCCCTCTTCTCTCCATATAAACACATCTGGTTATCGGAGCAGGCTGCCAAGGAACAGTTTGCAGACTTGAGTAACCTTCAGGAATCCACAAAGTTGGAGAGGTGCTGACTGTCCATTGGTGGGACTTTTTATGCTCTTAGGGAACCAGGAAGCTACATCAGGGGAAATAGAGATCAGTCAGATTCCTTTCAGTCAATAGACATTTTTTAAACTGCTTCATATGTGTCAGGCTCAGTGCTAACCTAGAAATATGAGGAACTGTAAGACAGGCCCTCCTCTCTCAAGGAATTCAGAAATGAATGTAGGAGTCACCCATCAAACAACAATGAGCAAACAAGCAATATAAATGAAATTCTGGAATTAATCAGCATAAGGAGGGTGCTAGAAATTTTCAGTTAAAGGAAGAGTTTCCTATAGATGGTGGGATTTTACCTGTGACTCGAGGAAAGCCAGAGAATTTGGGTAGCACAGGTGATGAGGGACACTTTTCCTGGGATGGGGGACAGCCACTTGGAGAAAATACCAAGATCTGGGGGATGGAGTATCTAGTACTAGGAACAGCAAGGAGGCCAGTGTTGTTTGTGTGAGGAGTATATCATAGGCCTGAGGGAGCTGCAGGGGTTGGGGGAGTATGTAAGGTATAAGGAAAAAGGGAAAAGCAAGGGTAGGTAATGTATTAAAGGCTTTGACTGCCAATGGATTTTTAATTGAAGCCTGAGTTGATTAAGGAGCCACTGGATTTGATTGAGGAGAAAAGCAGGCGTGGGGGAGGGCACATGATCAGCCTTGTGTTTTAGGAAGATAATTTTGAGGTAGGACAGAGTAGAATGTGGATGTATTGGGGGTAGAGGCCCCAGCCATGAATCTCTTTCCATAGTCCCTTGCATGACTTTATAAGATCCTGCTCCAAGGTGGTGGCACTATCAGAGTAGATTAGCGGGGTATGTGAGAGTTGTTACAAATGTAAAATTAACAGTTCTTGGCAACATATTGGTTTTGGTGTATTGGGAAGTTCAAGAGTGAAGGATGACACGTAGGTGTGGCCCTGGGTGCAAGGGAACGGTTTGAGGAGAGGGAGCTAGAAAGAATTCAATTTTGGACATGTTGAACTTAAGATGTCTTCAGGACAGCCAGTTGGATGCATCCAATAGGCAAGATGGAGATGCATTGTTTTTGATGATGGGGGAGACATATGTATGTTTATCGGGGTTTGCGGGAGGGAGCAGCCAGTGCACAGGAAGACACTGAAGTGAGAGAATTAGGATGACAGACAGAGAAGGCTACTGGAAGAAAGGACTGGAAGAGGACCACTTGTGCAGAGAGATAGGAATTTGTCTCAATGAGGAGGAAGCACATCTCTATGTGTGAGAGAGGGCTGGAGAGGGAGACAGTGGCCGACGGCATTTGAGTGATGTGAGAGGAAGAGGACTGGAGAAGGAGGAGCTCTTGGGGAATGACCTCAGTATTTTCAGTTAGATATGAGCCAGGTTCTCAGCTTAGATAGTGGGTGGGTGCTAGAAAGAGCCATGGGAGGTTTAAGGAAGGATGAAAATATTCTAAAGAGCCATTGTGGTGAGTGGGATAGTAATTTAATTAGGGAAGTCTAAAAAGATTGCCTTGGAGCTGCAAGAGAAGTTTTGTCATCTTTGGGGAAAACTATTCACTGTATTAGTAGGGAAGCAAGAGTCATGGATCACATTTTTGTTGAGGAGAAATACTGGTAGGGATGAGTCCTATGGAAAAGGACTTGCAATGGAAATTTAAAAATACATTGGTGAATTTGGCACTAGCGCTTTACCAGTTCACTGACAATGGTTTTCAGATTGGGAAAAAGTGAAATGGCTTCTGGGGCCATGCCTTTCCTTGTTCTCTTTACACAGCAAGGCAGCTGTAGGAAGAATTCCGGTTTTCTGGGAAGCAATCTCCCTGGGCCCAGGTTTTGTAGTACATCTGCCTTTATTCTTCAATTATAATACAGTATCCATTGTTGTCTGGGGTGATGACTGATGACCAGTGTGGGTCTGGGTGCATCTGACCATGGTACACATAATGTTTTGAAGAAAGTCAGGACAATTGCCCTGGATTAGGTCATTTTTCAATTGTGCTCAACTCTTTGTCACCCCATTTGGTTTTTTTTTTGTAAAGACACTGCAGTGGTTTGCCATGTACTTTTCTCGCTCATTTGACATATGAGGAACTGAGGCAAAGAAAGTTAACTGACTTGCCTAGGGTCATACAGCTAATAAATGTCTGCCTCCAGATTTGAACTCAGGGAAATGCGTCTTACTCACTCCAGGCCCACTGCTCTATCCACTGTGTCACCGAGCTGCCCTGGTTGTGCTTCCATGTTACCAGGGGTGCCTTTGATGCATATTTGAGTATTACTAGGTCAGATGGTTTACTGAGAGGACATCAGGGAGTGCTGTCCTGTGTCTTTAGTGCTGAAATGATGGTTTCATAAATCTGTTAATGTGTCATCTAACCTAAACTATTGAAAATTCATTTCATCAAAAGGTCAAACTGGGATAAGGAGAGAGAGAATGACAGCCAGAGACAGCCAGAGACAGAGAGAGAGAGAGGACCATAAAGACAGGAATTCCATCAGCGAATTGAGTTCAGACTAATAAGTGGCTGTTAAATGCTCACAAGGTGAAATTGGATAGGTTTGGGACATTTCGTTTAAAAAAGAAAGACTAGTGAGAGGAGAGGATGAGAGGCAGCAGAATATAATGCATACACCACTCAATTCTGAATCATGCAAACCTGGGTTCATATTTTACATGACAAGCTGCGGACATTTACTAGCTGTGTGAACTCAGACAACCACTCTGGGATTGTTTGATCTCTGTAAAATGAGAAGTTTCGAATAGTTGATCTTTGAGGCCCCTTCAAACTCTGTATCTTTGAGCATAAGTGTTAGTATCTTGACTTCCGTGGTCTACATTTTCCTCTGTAGCAGAAGGAGATTGGCCTAGGTGGGTTCTGAGGGTGCTTTGAGCTGGAGATTTAAGTCTATGATCTATTGGAGCCCTTTGGTGACTTGAGGTAAGGACTGGATGAAGAGGGAACTGAGGCAGCAGATAGAGAGCACACGTAAGGGATTTTTTTTTTCGGGATGGAGACCATGGTCCAATGGCAAGACTAGGGGGCTATGGAGTCAGAGCACCAAGACTGGAGTTGCATCCCTATTCTTGTTATATCTAGAGTCTCCCTTAATCTTTGATTTTGTATAGTTCAAAGCAGAGATGGGGAAACCGAGGCCTTGAGGCCACATGTGGCCCTCCAGGTCCTCAAATGTGAGCCTTTGACTGAATCCAAACTTCATAGAAGAAATTCCCTTAATAAAAGGATTTGGTCAATAAAACTTGGACTCATTGAAAAGGCTGTACCCATGGAACTAAAATGGAGGAGGAGAGGTTTGACTCTATGCTTGGGCTTCCCTGATTTGACACTGGTAAGGTTTTAGTCATAATTGACTAGCTACTCAAGAAATATCCTTCATAGCTAAGGCCAGCCATTTTCTTATAACTATTTCCTCCAGGTGTTTCCTTGTCAGTGCACTTTGCCTGGTGCATGGCTTCTGAGCTTGATTGGTGGCCCATTTCCTTGGACTCTCCTGGTAGATAATCCTCTGACATAGCTGCTTCTCCCACTTCTAAGAAGAGCATGGTCATTGGTCTCCCCAACTTCTTGGGCAGGGGTAAGGTAGGAGACAGTATTTGGCCATACCCTTGAACCCCTACCACTTAATCTCTGTATTTATTGAGGGGGCTGAGTCGCCTAAACTCTCCATACTCTAGACAAGTTTCTGAGAGTAGAAATTGCAGGCCAAGATATACGTGGGAAGATTTCCCTTCTCTAGGAATCGCAAACAGCCCTCACGTGTCCATTCCCTATGCCTGCAGCTTTTAATCAAGACACCTTCTGGTTGGTTCCACAGGCTCCCATTTCGATGCCTCGACCTCCTCAGGAGCTCTGGGTCTCCTGGGTGATGCTCCTCATGATGCAGCATCCTGGAGCCTGGGAGGATCCCCAACATTCTACCTCAACTCTCCTTCATCATTGTAGGGGAGAGTTGTCCAGCAGCAATTGCCTTCAGTTTTTTTTCCTGTCTAGGTGGAGTGAGGGGCACACATGCATCTATGGCTGGGTGTTCCCCTGCCCCTTTCAAGCCATGGGCTGATTTTGTCTCCTCCTGCCTGGAGAAAGGAGACTGAGACTGATCTCTGCCCCAGAGCAGTCCTTTCCTCTTCTGCTCTAGGGGTTGTTAGGAATCCAAGTCCCACTGAGGGGCTACTGCTCTGCTGCTGCTGCTGTAGCTACTGTGCTGTTCCCTTATGTGGGGCCTAGGACACTTCTCTGTCTCCCTGCCCTTTCCCCCTCTTTGTTTTCAGTACAGGCTGACCCAGACAACCCCAGGCTGACCTCAGCTGCCCCAAGTCCCATCCAACCACAGCAGCCTGCCCTCAGGAACCTGGGAACTGGCTCAGCCCTGGATCCCCTCTCCTCCCCTCCCTAGGCTGGGTGATGGGGGAAGGGAGAAATTACTTGGGGGGCTCTTCACTGCTCTCAGCCTGACATCACATAACCCTTCACTGAACCCCAAAATCTGACATGTTCATCACATAGGCCAAAAATTTTAAGGCAACTCCTAAGTTTGTATATAAGTTTATGAAAGAAATTTTGTAAAATATATAGTAGTTACAAAATAGCAAAAGTAGAATAATTGCAAAAATCAATATAGGATTAAAAAATGAGGAAAAATATTTTTGTGCAGACAGTGATTTGAACAGAAAATCATACCAGTTCTGATTAGTATCAGCAATTGCTACTTGAGATTTATCTATTACTTTATTGGAAACAACGAGTCTGTAATTTATATTAATTTAGAAATTACTGATTCTGGATTAATATGTCTTTTACTTCCTCAGAGAAAATAAGTGTATCTGTTAGAGGTTGTAAAGATATTTAAGTAGAAGGTAAAGTTAAAGACGTAGATACCCAAGAAAGACTACCATCATTCACTTGTTCAGGGGAAAGGGAAAAGTCATCAGCCTGAAAGCAGAGAAAATCAATTTCTTTCATACAGCCTGACAAAGGAGCAATTGGATTATCAGAGTTCATATTCATTTCATTGTTAGAGGTAATACATATACTTTCGGACTCTACCTCATGTAACATAGAGAAATCAGAAGCAGGATATAAAGTTACATAACAAAGATTGATGAGGTATTCAATCGACAGGCTTCCATCTCTCTAGTGATTGTGCTACACACTTTACCATTGTTCGAAGTAATAAAATCAGACAAAATGATTATTATAATGATCAACATAGTTCCCATGTATATGAGGTATAGCAAAATAAGAACACAGAAAAGGAATAACATGAAATGCACACATTATACAAAATGAGAACTCATAATGCCTTATATTCCTACACTAAAAGTATCTTCAAATTTGAAGTTCTCAGATTCTAATGAAATCAAATTGGTTTGGGGTATATGTAAGGAAAATATATCATGCGATAATTTTTCGTTTTGTGAACTCAATTGTCTTTGCATATTCTTTTTCTGTATCAAGGTATACATATTTTGTAGTGAACAAGCAGTCCAGCTGAACTATTTTCAAATGAGTTAAAGCAGAGCAAGTGAACAATTGGAAAAAAATCCTTCTGATAGTCTAATGTATGTTGGTGGGGTAGGATCATTGGGGGTAACCATTGGGAATTAATTGTCAAAGCTTGAACAACATATTTCCTAGCACTGCACAGTCTGCTGGCTAAGGTGTCAAGTTCTAGACTATTTACTACAGTCAAACCTGTTCCTCCTCCACCAAGGAGTATATCCTACCATGCCCTCTTTTTCAATTACATTGCTGTAGAACAGGGAAATATGGAAATATCTTATGGTTTTGATAATTTTGTGTCCCATTCACACAACTCTTTGGTATCTTTGCAATCTGATTCCAAGTGGGCAAGTGCATGTCATTAGAAATAGTCATATATAATTGGCCCACTGTCCCCAGTTACGTATTTGAGATATCCATTTGAACAAAATATCATAGGGACTTGGATCTTAAAGCTGCCACCTGTACTATTGACTGTTAGCATATTTTGCTTACACACTTTCTATATACTGATGGGGATTAGACTGGGGCTGTAAAGCCATTCGATTGCAACATGTAATAGATACTGCAGATGAAATATTCCAAGTGAGATTAGTTCCCTTTACCATCTGACGCCCACATACAGGATGTGTCCCTTTCCACGTTTTCACATCTGGACTCACAAAGGTGATATTTGTAATGACGCGCATAATGCTGGGCATGTGTGGATGTCTTTTTACTTGCTGTGCATACTATTCACCCATCTAAAGTGTAAAGTATTATTTGTGTTCGGTAGCACAGTTCTGTTGACTTAGATGATTATTGGCACCACCCGTGTTCCTGGAGTCCATGAATCCACCATCATCCTGTATCCAAGCACAACAGTAGCTAAAAGAGCCTCATTAATGATACAATATGTGGGTTAAAAGCACAATTTCATAATTATCTTTTCCTGAATAAACAGGTTAAAGTACTGTCTTTCTCATCTGCTTTAATTTCCGTGGCTTTTGGTGCATTGTCTGGTTTTCATTTTACCCGTAACTGAGTTTCCAATTTTATTTTTTCAGTGGGCATATCAGTGGAACCAAAATCTTCAGTTCCTCTGATAGTTATTTCAGAAGGATGAGCAGTTTTCACAAGAGGTATAGTTTTACAAGGAATAATAACCGTTTGAGTTATTCTAGCACTTATATAAAACTATATAGCTTCTCCACTTAAATTCTGGTGTACCACAATAATATAGGACACAAATTTGTGTATATATATGCATATATATGTATATATATATGTATATGTATATATATACTTACACATAATGATGTAATTATATATTATTAATATATTATATAAACTGGATAAATAATTTATATAAATTTATACATATTTTTTTCCTTGATAGAAAGAGTCTGTTACTTGAGGTAATACATCTGTTTCTCAAGCTCCTTATCCTGATTTAGGTAATATTCATCAAAAATTATTTTTAAGGATTCTCATACATATCCCACAAGGGATTTTCTTATTTCTTTCCTATCCAATGGAAAATCCTCCAAACAATGTAAATCATATCCAGCTGATCCAGATGTTCCTGAATATGTTTCTGTCCCGTGCTCAATATTTGGAATCTTATGTGATTGCTGTTATCTAATTTGGATATTTGGGGTCAACATTCTAGCTAGAGGTGTACTTTCTCCTAATGGTTTATTATTTGAATTATGTAAAGCAGGGAACAAATTATGTTTCCAATGTTGACAAGAATTACTAGAATGTAACTTCCTTAACTGTTGTTTTAATAATCCATTCATTCTTTTAATTCACTCACATGCTTATGGATAATATGAAATATAATGTCCTTTCTCTATTGTTTCATATACATTATCTCTTTAATTCATTACCTTTAAAATGTGACCCATTATCACTTTTGGATTTGTGTTGGAATTCCATAATATAAAAATATGGTATCTAGAGTTCTACAGGTGTTATTCTGGGTTTCAGTCTTATGGGGACAAGTCACTAGTATACTTGAATAGGTGTCAACATAAGTACATATAAATTTGTGTCCTATATCTTGGGGTAGAGTAGTTGTGTCTGTGGACTGGGCCAGAGTTCAAAGGAGCAAGACATCATTTCTGATCTAGGAAAATATTTGTGTGCAGATGGTTTCAGGACTGATTCCATATATTCCTAGAAGGGTGATCCAGCCTTCCAGAAGAGGAATACACGAGGTATAATCTTACCTTTTAGTCCTGGGAACGGGGCCTCTGTTCCAAGAAGAATGGAAAAGATATGTAATTACACAGGCTGATAAATGTACAGGGAAGATGTTTATATTGCATTAATCTTTCACATACAAAGATCCAAGGAAGTTCTTTTTTTTTTTTTTTTTTACTATTTTGGAGGGAGTAAGGCAAGGCAATTGGGGTTAAGTGATTTGCCCAAGGTCACATGGCTAGTACATGTTAAGTGTCTGAGGTTGAATATGAATATATGAATTCAGGTCTTCCTTATTCCAGGGCATCTGTGCTATTCACTGTGCCTTCTATCTGCCCTGATTCAAGGAAATTCTGAAAAACTTTGGATAAAAAATGCTATCCATCTGTAGAGGATGAGCAGATGGAGCCCAAATGCAGACTGAAATATACTACTTTTTACTTTTTCATTGTTGGGGTGGAGAGGGTGTCTTTGTTTTCAATCTCAAGTGAATAATAAACTATGCTTTGCTTATATATAACCTATATCAAATTGCTTACCTTCTCTCTGAGAGGTGAGAGGAAGGAAGGAGAAATTTTGGAACTCAAAATCTTGAAAAACAGTTGTTAAAAGCAGTTATACATGGGATCGGGGAAAAAGGAAATATTAACTGTATCCGTATGTCTATCTTTAGAAACTGTAATTAGCCAGAAAATCTGCTAAAAACCTGCATGGAAAAAGTTATTGAAAAAGTTTCAAATGCCAGGAAGATTAATGACATTTCATACTTGAAGCAGTTGCCCCATTAAGCTGGAAGAATTCCCACAATGGGGTTTCAGTAAAAGATTATGTTGAAAAACAACCTGCTGATATCACCTTAGAATATTTTGGAAGTTTAAAGATTAAGGAGATTTAGATTAATCATTAAAGACTTAGGAGAATAATAATTTTCACTTTAAAGAAGCTTAATATATGCTGAAATATTTTTAGTGAGTTTTGGGGTACCACTCTTCAGAAGGTGTTTTAAGGAAAAATAATAAAATTCTTTCAAAATTTTGGGAGTAAATAGAAATTAGATTTTCCCCCTTTTTTCAGTGTAATATAGGAAAACAGCTAATTTGAAAGTAATCCCAGAATCAAGAGAAAAAAAAATATATATTATATATATACATGAGCATTCTGATTGTATTTCATAACTGCTACTTGTTAACCCTTTTTTGACCTTGGAAAGAGAAAAAGACTTCTTAAATATGGGATCCCCTAACACTCTCTCCCAGCTGAGCTGAATACTATCTCAGATTAAGGACCTACTAAGCCTTCTTTTGGAGCTCAGAGAACTCCTGTGACTCCCTAATTCAGATACATTCCTCCTCTGACCCTGACAATTGACCCCTCTTATCTTAGGTCAGGTTTCCAAATAAAGGAGACAAAAAATTATGGAGAAATGCAGGGAAACTTGAGTTACACAATGGTCTCAGAAAATTTATTTGCTCTGTAATCTTAAGCAGGTTATATTATTTACGTTTGCTTCAATTTCTGGATCTCTAAAGAAAAAAAATTATGCTTGTGCCCACCTCACAGTGTTGTTGTGAGAATTAAGTAACATAGTGATTGTGAAGTGCTTAACACAATGCCTGGCATATGGTAAGCACTACATAAATGTTGACTTATTATTATGTCTTTAATTGAATGCAATTGCATACCTGGTTAGGGGTATAATTAGGTTAAAAATAATAAAGATAATAAGATTAATTATTTTTTAAGTGGGATAATTTGGAAATGCGCTTGGATGCATTGACATCATCTAACTGGTAATAAGTTTTGTATATTTTCAGTATATGATATTATTTCTTATTGTATTACTAAATTCTGTTACATTGTGAAATTTCAGATTCCATTGTATCTGCAATGCTCTTAGACAAATTTTCTTTAAATCTAGATGCTATTAGGTTATAAATTGAGCTTGGAACATCATTAAACATTTAATGGGATTCATTTTGTTTTAAAACAGATAATAATAATATCTGGTACTGGCTATGAAATAGAGTGTTGAATCAATGGAATAGATTAGGAACACACGACATGGTAGTAAATGCCCATAAAATCAAGTACTTAATAATCCCAAAGACCTAAGCTCTTTGGACAAGAACTCACTATTTGACAAACATTGCTGAGAAAAGTGAAGAAAAGTATGACAGAAACAAGGGTATAGACCAGCATCTTACACCATAGACAGAGATAAGGCAAAATGGGTAGATGACTTGGACATCAAGGGTGATACCAAAAGCAAACTAGGATAGCAAGGAATAGTTGACCTGTCACATCTATGAAGAAGGGAAGAATTTGTGACTGAACAAAGAATAAAGAACACCACTAAATGTAAAATGGATCATTTTGATTATGTCCAATTAAAAAAGATTTTGCAGAAACAAAAGCAGTATGTAGAACTGAGCCAACTCTACAAGAACACAAGCCACTCCCCAATTGATGATAAAGACAAATAAGTTTTCTCCCTCATATTAGAGATCAGTTCTGCAATTGAGATCTGTACTTTTTCATAAGCCAGTAGCCTGTATTGCTGGGTCAAAGGGTATGCACAGATTTATAAGTCAATCTTTTTGAAGTTGCCACATACAGCTGATAAAAGGAATTCAGGCAGTTTTCACTTTACACAAGTGGAGGGATCCAAGAAATAGTGCAGAAAAGGTAGGGATTAAACTGAGCTTGAAACCGCTCTCTGAAACCGCTCCAAACACTTTTAAATAATGCCCTAAAACATTCTGGAGTGACAAAACTCACAGAAGGCTGAGGTGAAACAATTTTTCATCCCAAGACAACTAGGAAGGTTGGTAGGGAAGGTCTGTCCCACCAGGGTGACAGTGGAACACAGTATGCGGCAGGCTGTGCCAGCACAGCCTGGGCCTCAACAAAGCAGGAGCACACATTGGGAGTCAATGAATCAGCAGTGGGACTAGCTGCTTATGGAGCTCTCATCCCACAGACAGTAAGGGGGTTGCACAACTGGTTAGAAGGAGATTACAAGAGTCTCTCTGCTGGTTCAGGGGGCAGGACTCTATTGTGTTGCCCATGCTCAGATCTGGGTCACAGTCCTGATTGGTAGTCCCAGGGTAAGGAGGACTACTAGCACACCAGAGCTTGTGACCACAGTGGAGGAGCGACACCCCTCACAGTTCCAGAGCACAAGAGTGCTTGTGCTTGCTTGCAGAGCAGAGCACAGGCCAGGAGAATAAATGCACCTTTCCTTGGATTAGACTACTGTGGAAGAACTGAAAACTTACAGGTCCCTATAAGTACATCTGAAAACAGTGACAGAAAATTTTTGCAGCTTGGGACAGTGTACCCTCCATCCTGGAAAAAGAACCCAACTTTAGCAAACAGGTAAAAGTCAAGAAACAGCTTCAAAAAATGAGCAAACAATGGAAAGCAGAAAT
>CM053602.1:56981099-56994919 GCA_028646575.1 Pseudocheirus occidentalis | reverse complement strand
CCAGAAGTGAATACAAAATTTTACATTCAAATATAAGAAGCAAGAGAAGCATGAGAAGATAAAGAGGGAAAGCAAATCATAAGGAACTTATCAAATTTGAACTATTTACATGCCTACATGGAAAAACAATCACTGTAACTTATGAAAATTTTCTCAGTATGATCATATGTGTAAGGAATATAGATGTATATATATATATATGGATACATATATGTCTACATAATAGGGAATATATGCATATGACATATACGAATGTGTGTATAAATGTGTACACGCATACATAGGCAGAGGGCACATGATTTATTGAATAGAATGGAATGATATTTAAAAGGTGAAACTGAGAGATGAGAGAGGAATCTAATGAGAGGAGACTGGGAGATACTGAATGGGGTCAATGATCTCATATTGAATAGGCAACAGATAACTGTTACAATGGAGGGGAAAGACAGGAAGGGAAATGTTGTAGAGAAGAGAATAAGTGGGGCGATATCATGGAGGAAAATATAGTCAGTCTCTCAAAATATATCCCATATGCAAATGTTTTGCATATCTACACATGTACAACGTATATTCAATTGCTTTTCTTCCCAGTTATGATGGGAGAAAAAGGTGTTCAGGAAAGAATATGGAAGTTAAACCTTTAAAATTAAATGTTTAAAATATTATTATTATCTTTATTGTTATTATTGTTATCATTTATATGCAACAGGGAAATAAGGTATACAGGCACTGGGGTATGGAGATCCACCTTGCCCTACCATAAAAATCAAAGGGTGAATGGGGGAAACAGTAGGAAGGAGTGGACTGGGGGAGGGGGAATTCAATGGGTTAGCAGTTTTGGGATAGTGGGTAAGGGAAAGACGGGGAGAAAATTTGTAACTCAAAATGTTGTGGAAATGAACAATATGAACTGAAGAAGAAATCCACGAAGTTTAAATTTTTTAAACAAATCAAAAGTGTGAACAAAAGTTTTCAGATTTTTAAAGGTTTGAAAATGTCTTTCTTCTCTTCTCAACTCTGGCCAAGTTGAGTGAGGAGAAGGTGATAAGGGAATTATTTTTCCCCTTGTATCAAAGATGCACGTGAACCAGTATTTTAAGCATTTCCTCCCACTCTTACTAGAGAAAAAATTTTGTGTTTCAGAATTCAACCTTAAATCAATTGAATTCATGTGAAAAGTAAAAAGTGTCGCTCCTAATTTGATGCCGAAGATAAATCAGAATTTATTATACTTTTTGCCAGCTAAGAAAATTGGTTTATTTTCTAATATCTGATAAGAAACAAGGTTTTTGGGTTCTCTAATACAGAAAAAAAGGGAGACAGTGCCACTAGGACCACACTTTTGCTGGAGTAAACAAAGCTATTACTTTCTAAGAAGTTTTTAAGGTGTGTATAAATAAATAAAGGTTACTGGAGTAATTGTTCAGTCAGGTGAAAACATTTTGCAAAAGTTTATTAAAATCTCACCCTAGATCAGATTAAAATAGAGAGTGCTCAAGAATAACAGGCAATTTAAGCTATCATCCCAATCTGACTAAAGGGAGAAAGCATAATAAATTTATCATGGACAACACTAGCAACAGCCATGTGGCACTGAAGCCCACGCCTTTAAGGAGACAGATGAACCTCCCCATTCCAAACCCCTAAATACACAATCAGACTCTTCAGCTATGAGGAGAGCAAAAAAACATCTGCACTCAATAACCCCATTTTTCTATCAATAATTTTAACAAGTGAAAACTGGAAATACAATTAATGTCATGATGTTATTGTGTTGTTGTAGTATTTTAAAAAAAAGCAGTTAAATTCTCTCATTTAAAAATTGAGGGATCAAGTTAAACCAGAAATAGAGAAGCAAATTTTTTATCTGAATTTTGCTTAAACTCAAAGAGAGAAGACATGTTTGTGTAAAACACTTATGGCACATAAGGACTTGTTTTTTAATAAATTTTTAAATTTATTTTCTAGTTTATATCATTCATTTTAATGAGATTTTTGAATTACAAATTTTCTCCCCATCTTTCCCCTACTCAAACCCCAAAACAGCAATCTGACTGTAGAGACCCTCCTCTGATCGGTTCTCTAACTTTCTGGTATGGCAGGGAGTGTCTCCCTATCACAGCCCCAGTATCTGAAAGCTGACTCAAGACATGACCAGGATGGGACTGTGTTGGTTCGTGGACTGGCTGATACTTGAATTCCAGGCAAGAGATGTCCTGAAGGGTTTGAGGTGTGCTGAACCCTGTGAACTTCAATGTGTGCCAGGGATTTCACTGGGGACTGGAGAAGGACCTGGGAGCTGTTCATCTCTGAGTACTGGACGAAAGTCTGGCAGCTTTCAGCTCCTGAATCTAGGTGATTGTCAGGCAGATTCAGGAGGGATCTGAGACCAGGAAAGAGGATCCAGGCAATCAGAGAGACTACTCAGAGTCAATATGAAAAAAGGCCTCCCCTTGGATGAAACTGATGTTTGCTGAGGACAAGGACCTGGGAGCTGTTCATCTCTGAGGACAGGACAAGAACCTGTCAGCTTACTGCTCCTGACTCTAGGTGATTGTTTGACAAATCAGGAGGGTTCTGGGACCAGGAAAGAGGATCCAGGCAATCAGAGAGACTACTCAGAGTCAATATGAAAAAAAGGCCTCCCCTTGGACTAAATTGAGGTTTATTGGAAATCAAGGGTTGGAAAGTTTGTGTGGTTTTCTAAGAACTTTGTTGGAAATTAAATTTAATGGTTGCCCCAGGAGTGGAAGATCAGTATATTATGAATTGTTGATTGAATCAGCTCCCTCTTAGGGAAACTGTGGGATTCCTTTTGTTAACTGATTGATTGAATCTTCAATTTGATTGATTGAATCTTAAATGTGACTGTGATTTCCCCCTTAGGGAAACCAGGTGATTCTTCTCTTGTTCTTTGTTACTTTCTATACTAAGATATAATATTGAGACTTTCCTTGTTCTAACTACTGTGAATATATAATACTGTGAATTGTTGATACTCTAAATATTGTACTGAATCTTGATGTGTAATGAAATAAACAGAGTGTTCCCTAATACTGTGTAATCTGAATCTTAAAAGCTGTTCACAGTAGCATTCTCTCAGGAATCTACTGTTGATTGGCATTACAGTAGGAAATCTCCACAGTGGTCCTATTGTGAGAGGCTGATTATATGTCCCTCCATCCTATCCTGCACCCTCCTTGTTCTATTCTTTACTCTGTCCCCATTCCTTTACTGAAGTGTGTGCTTCCAGTAACCCTCCTACAGACCCTGCCCTCCCCTCTGTCATCCCGCTTCTCATCCCTATCCCCCCTATTCTCCTGTGTGGCATGCTACCCAGTTTAGAGTTTATGTCGTTCTTTCCCTAAGCAAATTCAATGAGAGTAAATGAAAGCAAATTTGTAACAATTATCCCTTGCCTCTTCTATATGGGATACTAAACCTCATTTTGTCTCTCCCTGTCTCCTCTCATTCTAGTTCTCTCCCACCTCAGAATTTCACCTTTTAAGGTATCATCCCTTCATATTCAATTGATCCTGTACCCTCTATGTACACATATACACACATGTTCAGATAGGTATTAATAATCATATATACCCTCCTATAAAGACATATGTGTAGGTATATGTAAAATTTTCTGTTCAGTTCTGCTTTTTTCATCAAGAATGCTTGAAAGTCCTCCACCTCACTGAATGACCATATTTTCCCCTTGAACATTATACTCAATTTTGCCGGGTAGGTGATTATTGGTTTTAATACCAGCTTTTGATCTCCGGAATATCATATTCCAGGCTCTGCTCTCACTCAGTGTAGAAGCTGCCAGATAATGGGTTATCCTAACTGTGTTTCCACAGTATTCAAATTCTTTCCTCCTGGCAGCCTGTAATATATACTCCATGATGAGGGGGTTCTGAAACCTGGCTACAACATTTATAGGAGTTTCTTCTGGGAATCTTTTTGAAGAGATGATTGGTGAATTTTTTCAAGTTCTATTTTGCTCTCTGATTCTAAAACATCAGGGCAATTTTCTTTGAGAATTTCTTGAAAAATGCTTTCCAAGTTCCTTTTTGGTCATGGCTTTCAGGTAAACGAATGATTTTCCAATTGCCTCTCCTGGATCTATTTTCCAGGTCAGTGGTTTTTTAAAGGAAGTATTTCACATTTCTTTCTATTTTGTCATTTTTTGTAACTGTTTACTAGTATCTTGGTTTCTCATAAAGTCTTTTGCTTTCACTTGTTCCACTCTAATGTTTTAATAACTTTTTATTTGTTTTCTTGTTTACATCATTCATTTCAATGAGATTTTGGAACTGCAAATTTTCTACTAGTCTTTCATCACGAATCAGAGGTCCCACTGTGTAGCGCCTCCCCCGCTTAGCTCTCTATCATTCTAGTAGTGCAGGGAGAGTCTTCCCACACCAACTCCTGTATGCATTGATTCCTCGTTCCATGTACTGCAGAGCTATAGATTCTAGATTCTTTTGATGCCTCCTTTGTCACACACCACCACCGGAAGGACAAGGAATTCAATACAGGATGTAAATGTGTAATTACACAGAACATCTTCATAGTGGAAATATTATTACAGTGGTCATGTATACCTCCTTCTTATCCCTCCTCCCCTTGTTCTGTTTTCTCCCTGCCCTTTCACTGAACTGTGTGTTCCAGCATCGCTCCCCCAGATTCTGTCTTCCCCTCCAACATCCTGCCTCTCATCCCCATGCCCCCTACTCCCCTGTTTGGCACGTGGCCCAGTTTATGCCATTCCTTCCCTAAGTCAACTTCAATGAGAGTAACTGAGAGTAAAGTTGTGACAGTTATTCCTTGCCTCTTCTATATGGGATGATTGTTTTTGCTTTTTTTTTTGGAGGGCAGTTGGGGCTAAGTGACTTGCCCAAGGTCACACGGCTAGTTTTTTGTATTAAGTGTCTGAGGCTGGATTTGAACTCAGGTACTCCTGACTCCAGGGCCGGTGCTCTATTCACTGTGCCACCTAGCCACACCTATATGGGATGAGCAACCTCATTTTGTCTCTCCCTGTCTCCTCTCGTTGTGATCCCCTCCACCTCAGATTTCGCCTTTTAAAGTATCATCCCTTCATATTCAATTGATCCTATACCCTCTGTATACACATATCCTCACATGCTAAGATATGTATTAATACAAATATATAGCCTCCTATATAGACATATGTGTAGATATACATACATACATATACATATACATATATACATGCACATATACATATACATACACATATATATAAATATATGTATATATATATATATATATACTTTTATAAGTTACTATTATTGTTTTTCAATATTGGCGTGAAAATAGTTCAATTTTGATCAGTTCCTTATGATTTCTTTCCCTTGTTTACCTTCTCATGCTTCTTGTGTTTGATTGCCAAATTTTCTATTCAGTACTGGTTTTGTCAGAAAGAATGCTTGAAAGTCCTCCACCTCATTGAATTACCATATTTTCCCCTGGAATAATATGCTCAATTTTGTTGAGTAGTTGATTCTTAGTTTTAATCCCAACTCCCTTGATCTTCAAAATATCATATTTAAGGCCCTGCAATCACTCAGTGTAGAAGCTGCAAGATCCTGGGATATCCTAATACTGCTTCCACAGTATTCCAATGTTTTTCTCTTCACAACTTGTAATATTTTCTCCTTTAACTGGGCATTCTGGAACCTTGCGATAATGTTTCTAGGAGTTTTCTTCTGGGAATCTTTTTGAAGAGGTGAGCGGTGTATTCTTTCAAATTCTATTTTGCCCTCTGATTCTAAAACATCAGGGCAATTGTCTTTGAGGATTTCTTGAAGGATGTTTTCCAAGTTCTTTTTCTGGTCATGGGTTTCAGGTAGACTCATAATTATTAAGTTGTCTCTCCTGGATCTTTTTCCACCTTAGTGGTTTTTTCAAAGAGATATTTAACATTCCCTTCTATTATTCATTTGTTTGTAGCTGTTTAATAATACCTTGGTTTCTCATAAAGTCATTAGCTTCCACTTGCTCCACTCTAATTCTGAAGGAATTATTCTCTTCAGAATGCTTTTGAAAATATTTTTCCATCTGGGAAATTCGACTTCTTAAGGCATTCTTCTCCTCATTGGCTTTCTGGGCCTCTTTTGCCATTTGAGCTAATTGATTATTAAAGTCTAATTTTCTTCAGTAAGGTTGTTGTCTCCATTTTCATTATTTGCTCACATCATTACCATTTCTCTTCCCAATTTTTCCTCCACTTCTCTTATTTGTTTTTTAGATTCCTTGTTCAGTTGATCTATCACTTGTAAGCATTCTTTGTGTGTCTTGTAAGCATTTGGTGTGGGAGTTCTGACTGTGTTGTCTTCCTCCCATTCCATGCTTTGATCCGTTTTGTCCATAAAAAAGGATTCTAGAGTTTTATTGCTATTTTATTTTGCTTCCTGTTCCTATTGTTGGCCAGTCATTTAAATGGTCATGGTTTTTTTTAGCTTTTTGGAACTCTGCTTCCAGGTGGGAATATTCTGTCCCAAATCGCTGGGGTTTTTGCAGCTGCCAGAGCTATTAGGAAGTTGCGGCAGCACCCACCAGCTTGCTGAAAGCGCATCTCAGGACCACCACCCAGATCCAGGACAATTACAGAATTGTAATGGATTAAACAGAGTGTTCACTACTACTTTGTAATCAGAATTTTAAAAGCTGTTCACAGTAGCTTTCTTTTGGGAATCTGCTGGTGCATGGCATTACATGGGGGAAACCTATAAAATAACAAAGATCCAATATTGGAGGCCAGATACACTCCATAGATGACATTCCAGAAGAATTCAATCAACAATGTGTGTACAGAGAGCCACAGTCCATTTGCTCATTATATGGGTTTGTTTATAGAATGGGGGGGAGATTTGTGATGGAAATCCCATGTCAAGTCACTATAAGAGGAAATTATAGATTGTGATTCAGGAACCCAGATTCTGCAATCAGCACAGATTATGGAAGGAAATTTTACTTGCTGAGCACCTCTTCACTGCGAAGTTGTATAATATTAGTGCCTAATGAAAACTTAGCAAGAACATGACCTAGTGGTTGGAACTATCAATCAGAAGCTCAATACCTTTCAGGTGACAGATATTCCTATTACAAATGGAGATCTCAGGATATCCTTGGGAGTTCAAAAATAAATTGTTGTGGAAGTCGAACAGTGTCATGCAACAAAGCAATTGTTGCTATTTTTTAGTCATAATATTGATCCATAAACAATCAATAAATATATTTCAATAGCCTAGCAATTGTTCCTAATCTCTAAGATGACTTGATGAAAAACTTACAACATATAGAAACCAAGGGGAAGACTTGAAAACCATGTGCAAATGGGGTTAGAATATGGGATCCCTACAGTCCTATCTCCTCCCAGAATTGTCCAAAAGATTTATTCATGAATCCTGCAACAAATACTTTAACTCCCAATGCTTTTACTGAGTTAAAATGGAGTGTAATTCTGTTCTATGATCTTAAGTACATTAAATAAAAAAGAAAAAAATATCACAATTCTTAAGTCCATCCAAATGTCCAACAGATGAATAACAGTGATAATAATTAAAATTTCTATGGGGTGCCATGGTTTGAAAAGCACTTTGAAAACATCTCATTTGAAACTGACAAACACACTGGAATTTAATTACCCTGGGTGTTATTATTACCCCCATTTTACAGATAAGAAAATTGAGGTTTATAGAATGGTTTGCCTATGGTCACACAATGAGTAAGGCAGAACTTCAGTCTAAGTGAACGGTAGGGAACATCAGCTCTGCAGGTGGCCCTCTAGGTCTCCAAATGTGACCCTTTGACTGAGTTCAAACTTCAGAGAACAAATATGCTTAATAAAAGAATTAGTTAAGTAAAACTTGGACTCAGTCAAAAGGCCACACCCAAGGAGGCGGAAGGGCACATGTGGCTTGAGTCTGCAGGTTCCCCAGTGCTTGTCTATGTGACTCCAATTCCAGCTGTCTCTCCACTGTTCCAATTCACTAACGGCTGGGCACCTGGTGTGGAAGAGAATAAAGCCTCAAATTTGAAAACATTTTACATAGAAATATATTACCTCCTGTGGTAGAGGATACTAAGGAAAAAGGAGAGTGTCGTTCCCTCTTGTCCAGGCTCTGGAAGGTTTAATTATAAGTATTTTCACCAGGGACCCCCACACATAAAGAGAGGGGGCAGACAATGCTTTTGTGGGTGCCGCGTATCCTTCTCACCATGCCAGATGATTGAATCTTCTTGCCTAGAGAAAGGAGACTGATCTCCACCCCTTCCATGGCCCCCTGCATGCCCCTTTTCCTCCCCTGTTCCTGGGGTTCTGAGGAATCCAAATCCCATTCAAGGCTTGGTGGTCTGCAGCTGCTGCTGCAGCTGCTGTGCTCTTTCTTCCCTTTTCTGGAGTCCTACACATCCCTCCCTTGATCTCCCCTTTCCCCTCTTTGTCCTCCAGATCCCATTTTCCATAAAGATGCCAACCTTCATACACCTCAAATTGAGTTCAACTGCTGGTCCTCTCCACCCCCAGCCCCAGCAGCCTGCCTTCTGGAACCCGGGAGCCTGGTCAGCCCCAAACCCCCCTCCAAGTGAATGACGCAAAGTTTTGCCACTCTTATGAATAATAATGTAAAAGTATCTGATATGCAGGATGTATTGAAATTGAATATAACTCACGGGTTTAGATCCCCTGGTTTAGAGACTTTAAGTCAGCATTTCTCAATCTGTCAGTAATGTTTAATCTGTAGCAATGAAAATACATCCTGCATATCAAATATTTACATCACGACTCATAACAGTAGCAAAATTACAGTTATGAAGCAGCAATGAAAATAATTTCATCGTTGGGGATCACCACAATGTGAGGAATTGTATTAAAGGGTCACGGCTTTAGGAAGGTTGAGAACCACAGCTAGAACAAGGAATATATGATGCAGGAGAGAACAAAATAGGTCAGGACTGGAATGTCATTAAATTTTCCTTTTACCATAGCAGTGATGACTCTGAGAACCATCATCTGCTGAAGAATGGCCCTTCAAATGCAAAATGTCACAAATTTCAAGCAAAATTTTAAATACATTCTTTTTGCAGGGGGTAAAGCAGGGCAATAGGGGTTAAGTGACTTGCCCAAGGTCACACAGCTGGTAAGTGTTGAGTGTCTGAGGACAGATTTGAACTCAGGTCCTCCTGACTTCAGGGCTGGTGCTCTTTTCACTGTGCCACCTAGCCACCCGTAAATATATCCTTAGTGAGAAAAATATTTTCTGGTTATAGGTAAAGAAAGAAAGGAGGAAATCTTGGAATTTCTGGATATCAGTCATTCATTTCCATTTACTTTCTCCGTCTCTGTCTCTGTCTCTATGTCTCACTCTCTGTCTTTCTCTCTCTCTGGCTCTCTCTCTCTCTCTCTCTCTCTCTGAGTCTCTCTCTCTCTCTCTCTCTCTCTCTCTCTCTCTGAGTCTCTCTCTCTCTCTCTCTCTCTCTCTCTCTCTCTCTCTCTCTCTCTCTCTCTCTCTCTCTCTCTCTCTCTCTCTCTCTCTCTCTCTCTCTCTCTCTCTCTCTCTCTCTCTCTCTCTCTCTCCCCCCCCTTTCTCTCTCAGCTCAAAAAACTTCACGTCTTCCACAATATATCATGAAAGATTTGATGAAATGACTGATAAATTTTGGTTAATTAAAAAACCCGTAGTTAAAGTAATATATGAACACAATGAAACAGATCAGTTCTATGAAGATTCTTCTTTGATAAACACTGCAAGTTATATTATTGCTATTGATAATGAAGAGAGATTATTTTTGAACAAAACGAAACCTAGGTATTTGCTCCTGAAGCGTAATAAAGGAAAAAAAAAACAAAATTTCCAGAAGTCATTAATTGCAATTTAATAAAAATTCATTGAAAAATTATTTTTAAAAATCAACACTATTACTCATAGGCTGTGTTTCTTTGGAACCAAAAATATCATGTCTTGGAATATCCTTAGCATAGTGAATGGCTGGGCTGTCAGGTCTCCTTCAATGGCAAAAGAGAGTTAACCTACTGAATTTCCTAACTAGACATAAGTCCCACCATCGAATGTACTTGTTTCAAGTGGGCATATGAGACAGCTGGAATTTCTTTGACGACATGAATTAGAATCTGCCTTGAATGGAAAAATATCATAAATAGGAAAGATGTATTTTCATGTCATCTTCTAAGGGATCTAATAGATTGGCCAGTTATTGGGAATGTTTTTAAAGATGGAGGGAGATTTTGCCTAGGGTTTCAATATTTTCCTCCAATTTACTTAATATTCTGGAGTAGATATGATTTGAAACAAATCACCATTCCACATCTACGCAGCAGAAAAGTGGTGAAAGCCAAAAATATAAATGCCACCAACTAAAAATGCTTTTGACACCAAAACACATCTAATTCCCTTGAGGTTTTCCTTTGGTCAAAACTGCTACTGACAATACTACGAAGGAAAGTGAACGTGCAGCATATTTGGGCTACAAGCCAGTCACTTCAAAAAGACTCCAGTCTATTTGGGAAATTTGTATATAGATAAGATGCATGTGAATTGTAATAATTATACAATGATAAAAGAAAAAGAAAATCCATACAGACCATAGGGGGATATGGCCTTATAATCCAAAATATCAGCTCTAGAGTGCTCCTTGCAACACTGGATGTCAAGGCTTCTTCCAGTATGTTCCAAGGATACAATTTGAAGGAGTCTTAGAGATAAGAATGCAAAATTTCCTAGACAGGGGATGGGTCCTGCCTCTGTAAGTCCAGATTTTAAGTGGAAAGCCTAGAGAGACTATGGATTGTGGCACGACTCATGACACACAGAATGTATGAGTTTGAAGGAAATTTGGAATTCAGGATGATAAGATGGATGAAACTGTAGAATCTGCTAGAACAGAATTGTGAGGGCCAAAAGAAGAGAGACAGAGACATGTACGGGGGCTGGGAATGGACACTTTCAGAAAAGGAGGATTTGAGCACACTGAGTATCAAGTCTGGGAGTTGCCATGGAAATGAAAATGAGAGAGGTAACAGTGCCCATAGAAGTGTGGGCTTCAGAACAAAAAGAGCATATAGGGTAGCAAAGATCAGATCATTCAGAATCATGGAAAACAGGCTATGCTATAGGGAAAGTTCAGAGTACAGAAATCCTCTGCTCGGGAAGTGGAAAATTTCACAAATAGGAAGGAATTATTTTCATATCTCTACTGAGTGGGTTTTAGAGTTCCCTTTGATTAAGTTTAAAAATAAGGTAGATTTTTCATTAGAGATCATTCATTTATTCCAGTCTAATTTTTTATTAGCCATCAGAGATAGATTAAGAAGAACAAAGAGAGAAACTAAAAGAAAACAAAGACTTTCTATATTCAAATAGAAGTTTCAAAGAATTTAGTGATACTATCAATTTTTTGGCTAGCAAACCCTCTTCCTCCCCTGACGTTAACCAAAATTCCTGCCTAGCTAAAATGTACTTTCATCTTTTTCTTTAGTAAAGACTTTGTTTTTATTATTAGTGATATAAATGAATTCTTGAAATTTTTGACAGGAAAATATTGTAAGAAGTATAAAGAGCTGATAGGAGAGATGGCTTCTATTGCGAAATCATCCTTATCAGGAAGTCCTACGTACATTGTAATTATAAACAAGTTAACAGAAAATAATAACAATGCATTGACCCAATTTTGCACAAACCCCTAATTTCATACCTTGGATGGTCCCTAGAAGACTAAAGGGTGAGGCTTCCATGAACCCTTCACAGGGGAATGTTGGAAGTTGTTGATCACAAGGATACAGGATGTCTGAGATAGGAGTTAAATTCTGCTTCTCAATGTACCAATAGGGAGTGGGAATTGAAGAGTATGGAGAGACACTAGAGCAGAGAAAGTGGGTTATAAAGCACAATGGATAGAGCACCAGTACTGGATTTAGGGGGAACTGAGTTCAAATGTGGCCTCAGATATTTACTAGCTTTGGGACACTGGCCAAGTAACTTAAACCTGATTCCCTTAAAAAAAACCTGAAAGATATTGAGAGGCTGAGAATGCAATTTATCAAAACAGTGGTATTTTAGTCCACACAATGTCACTTCTAAAAGTAGCCTTGGGGAAAAGAGGAGGGGAGGAGAACTTGGAAGACATTAGGTCAGAGCAAAGAGAGTTCTTAGAACATAAAAGGACAGACCTAGAGACTCCTAAAAATTTCCATAGAAAAAACAAATATAGTAATGTCCTGAAAACATAAAATGGGGGACTTTACGGGGTCTTAGAATGGAAAAACATCGTTAATTCTGTAATTTATGATCATATATACTTTTGCTTAAAACACTGGGCAGCGTGAAGGAAATTAAGAAACAAGGCAATTTTAGATATTTCATAGCAGATAAGTCCTTAATTCTGATTGAATTTATATTAAGCTTTAAAAAAACTCACATCTTTAAACATAATGGGAAATGATACCAGGAAACTGTCTATTTTTGGCTCCACCCTTCCTCCCAAAACCTCTTACCAACCCTAAAAACCTGCACATTAAAGCAAATGAAATCCCATGCTCTTCCTTATTTGGTAAAGGTAACTACTGGCATTACTATTAATTCTAATGAAGGTAGAGTCCCACACAATAAAAAGTGTGATCCATTGGGAACTGATAAGGGAAAAGATTTATATTTCAAAATCAGGATATTAGTAATGGTCCTGTGAGTTGTAATAATCATGGTAAAAATTGTAGAAATTTAAAGCCTTAGAGATCATTAGAAAGTGTGGTCTTAGAATGCAAAATATCAAGACTTGGAATGTCCTTAGACACTGGGCTTCCAATTATCTTTCAAGGAGCTATGTTGGAGGTGTCTGAGACTCTAGAATATTCTTGCTCAGGGTCAGTTCCTCATTCAGAATCTCCTGATTTTGAATGGAAAGTGAGATTAAAGTCTTAGATCAGAGAAGACACGTAGAACATAGAATATCTAAACTAGGAGGAAATATTGACTGCAGAAGCCTGAAGAAGATGAGGCATAGAAGCCATAAAGTTAGTTTTTGGCAATAGTAGAACAGAGAAAGGGATAGTTCCAGCAATGATCAAGGAAATGCTCATGAGCAGTGGGATTTGGCCACATGGAATGACAGGACTTGGAGTAGCCATGGATAAGAGAATGAGAGAGGTAGGAAAATATTTAGAAGGAGGGATAGAAAAGAGAGAGGAGATCTTTTAGAACACCAAAATTCAGAACTTGGAATTTCCTAGACACCAATATAAGGAATAGCTGGGAAGTGTCTAAGAATATCAATCATATGATCTAAAATGAGACTTAGAAATGGAAAATCTCACACATACTAAGGATCAATTTTCCTCTCTGTGCTGAGTCTATTGCACTACAAGGAGGTCGAGACAATCAATACTTGAAGAAATTAATTCAGGCTATTCAGTGGAAGGCCAATTACTGAAGCTTCAATACTTTGGCCAAGTAATGAGAAGATAGGAATCATTGGTAAGGTGCCTAGTATTTGGAAAGATTGAAGACAAAAGTAAAAGCAGGTGGCAATAGAGGAGATGTATTGAAAGTATCATGGAAACAAAAAACAGAACTGGCACAGATTTTGGTGGAGACCAGAGGATAGAACAGAAGGCATTATATGGTCCATGGGGTACAAAAGTTGCACACAGCTCAATGACTGAACAAGTACTCTTGATGGGCCCAAATTTTGTAATTCTCTGCTTAATTAAAAAAAATAATTATATAGATTTTTCATGTGAAATAATTCACTCAGAGGAGACTAGGTGGTGCAGTGAATAGAGC
>CM053602.1:56944862-56980599 GCA_028646575.1 Pseudocheirus occidentalis | reverse complement strand
AAGCACCAGACATTCAGACAAAGGACTGGGAAAGGGGGAAGCCCCAGAAGCAGCTGCCCAGGAGGAGAAGGCCCAGAGAGGTTCACACCAGAGCAGACACACCCATACGTACACACTCCAGCACCCTTACACAAACACATACACCATAGCCATAAACAAAGGTATTTAAAGTCCCAGGACTTTCCACCCATCTTTACACGAATCTTTCTCAGTACTAAGCAAAGCCAAATGGGTAGAAGGGCTCAGTTTCAGAAGGAGGTTGGGCCCAGGAAACGGGGAGGGGAAGAAGAGAAGGAAAAGAAAGAGAGAGGCTGAGGCAGGAGCAGGGAGGGGGCACTTACCTCACTCACAGCCACTTAGACACTAGTAGGACCCACAGGATGGATCAGCATGGAAGCTGGGGAAAAGGTTGAGGTAACAGCAGAAAGGGGGGATGTGCAGGGGAAGGGGAAAGGAAGTAGGTGATCTGCAGGCACACGTAGTTCTGCTCACCTCACTGGCATCCTCCTCCAGACAAAGAAGGCTTACCCTTTATATAAGGTGGGAAGTGGCAGGCACTGTGACGTCACTGCAGAAAGTGGCAAGTCTCCTCCCAGATCAGAGTGGCAAAAGGGGAGGGGGGAGAGGGCGCTTACATCAGACCCAAAGCAATTGGGACCGCCCACACTGAGAATCTCTAGGGGAGGGGACAGCAGGTACACCCTGCACTTCGAAGGGGGCCTGGGACTGACCAGGCTTCCGGGTTCCAGAGGGCAGGCTGCTGTGGGTGGGGGTGGGGGAGCAGCAGCTGAGCTCAGCTTGGGATGTTTTAGGGTTGGCCCCTGTATAGTAACTGGGATGTGGTGCACAAAGAGGGCAAACGGCAGGTCGTGGAAAGCTATCCCAGGCTACACAAAAGGGAAGAAGGAGCATTGTAGCTGCAGCAGAATCTGCAGACAACAAGCCCTTGAATGGGATTTGGTTTCCTCACATGCCCCAGAGCAGAGAAGAAAATGGGGACGTGGGGAGTCTGGGGAAAGGGTGGAGCCAAGTCTCCTTTCTCCAGTCGGGAGGGGCCAAAGATCATGCTGGGAGGGAAGGACATGGGGCACCCAGAAAGGCAGTGTGACTGCCCCCTCTCTTTATGTGTGGGCACCATGGTGTAAATCCTTTGTAATTAAACCTTCCAGAGCCTGGACAAGAGGGAACCACACCCTCCTTTTGCCTCAGTGCCTTCTACCACAGGACTTAATATATTTCTTTCTAAAACTCTTTCAAATCTGGGGCTTTGTCGTATCCCGCACCAGCTGCCCTGCCGGTAGTTGGCAGTGGAGGTATGTACCACAGCCCTTAGTACAGTTCTCTGCAAACAGTAAGTGGCTAACAAATACTTATCCATTCATTCATGGCTGCCAATACACAGCCCTCTTTGAACAGATGATAGGTTTGGGGCTGCTAAGGAATTCAAAACCTCGATCAATTTTCCTCTGGAAAAAGTCTCAAGACAGTGTCAAAAATATCACGAAAATGCAAGTGGGATGTGAACATGAGAAAATGGAGTTGCCATGGGACCCTCTCCCTGACTACTGTGCAGATTATAGGAATAGTGGCTGCTGATTGTCCTTCAGGATATGCCCTGACTGTCTGAGGAGGTCTCTTAATTGTTTTTGGCAGTGGTGAACTGCTTTCAAAATGTAAGTGGCAGAGAGTTGGGCCAGATAGGCAGGAGTGGCTCATGGCGACAGGCTGGAAAAGGAGGCCAGCCCAGCCTGAAACTGAAACCTCCGCCTGGCCCCAGGTTAGTTGGGAGGAGGAGGAGCTGAGCTGCAGTGTGATTCTACAAATCAAAAGCATTCTTAAGTGAATAATTCCTTAAGAATTAAAGTGTAGCAAGTGGAAGCTAATGACTTTATGAGAAACCAAGATATTATTAAAAAGTTACAAACAAATGAAAAAATAGAAAGCAATGTGAAATATCTACTTGAAAAAACCACTGACGTGGAAAATAGATCGAGGAGAGACAATTTGAAAATTATTGGTCTACCTAAAAGCCATGATCAAAAAAAACTTGGAAAGCATCCTAAAAGAAATTCTCAAGGAAAATTGCTCTGATGTTTTAGATTCAGAGGGCAAAACAGAACTTGAAAGAATTCACCAATCACCTCTTCAAAAAAATCCCCCCGCAAAAAACTTCTAGAAATGTCATAGCTAGGATCCAGAATACTCAGTTAAAGGAGAAAATATTACAGGCTGCCAAGAGAAAGCTTTTTTTTTAGCATGCCAAAAGTTTTATTTTAACCTTTTGTGACTTAAAACTGCACTGAGGATTTTGGGATAACCTATATGTGCACTTCAATGCAGACTATCTGTCTATATTTCTGTCTCTCTTTCTGCCTCAGTCTCTCTGTCTCTGTCTCTGTCTCTGTCTTTGTCTCTGTCTCTCTCTCTCTCTCTCTCTTTCTCTCTCTCTGTCTCTCTCTATTGATCTATCTATCTGTCCGTCCATCCATCCATGCATCCATCTATTTCTATATCTACATATCCTACATTTAAAAGAAATACTCCACCTAAGAAATTGAAAGACTGGATGGCTTTATTTTTGGCATCGCTATCGCTGACTGTTCCGTTTTTGCCTCCCATTAAGCACCAAGAGAAAGAAACAAACCTATGCGTAGCAAGTTAGCACAGTCATGCAAAACAAATCCACACAGTGGCAACGTCTAAAAAATATATTCCACTTTCTGCATAGTCTGTCTCTCATCTCTTTGTAAAGAGGTCGGCAACATGCTGCATCATCTCTGGGAATACAGCTCGTCAATGCATTGCTCAGAGTTGAGAAAACAATTTGAATACTGTGGAAAAACAATTAGGCCAACCCATGATCTGGCAGCTTCTACACTGAGGGATTAAACGGCCTGGAATATGATATTTTGAAGATGAAGGGAGCTGGGAGTAAAACCAAAAATCACCTCCCCAGCAAAATAAAGTATAATGTTCCAGGGGAAATTGTGGTCATTCAATGAGGTGGAGGACTTTCAAGCATTCTTGCTGAAAAAAGCAGAACTGAACAGAAAATTTGACAATCAAACACAAGAAGCGTGAGCAGGTAAACATGGGAAAGAAACCATAAGGAACTTACCAAAGTTGAACTATTTACATGCCAATATGGAAAAAATGATAATAGTAACTTATGGAACTTTTCTACTTTTCTTAGTATGAGGATAGGTGAAGGGAATACAAATGTATATCTATATCTATATCTATATATCTATGTATATCTATACATAGATATACATATGCATGTGTATACATAAATACACATATACCCACACATATACATATATGTGTGTGTGTTTTTGTATACTTACAAAAATGGCTATATGGGAGGATACATAAGTGCATGAACACATATCTGAGCACATGTGTATATGTGTACATAGACAGTATAGGATTAATTGAATATGAAGGGATGCTACTCTAAAAGGTAAAATTCTGAGGTAGGAGAGGAGTAGAATGAGAGGAGACAGGGAGAGACAAAATGGCATTAATCATTCCGTATCAAAGAGGCACAGGATAACTATTACAACTTTACTTACAATTACTCTCATTGAATTTGGCTTAGGGAAGAAATGGCATAAATTTTGAACTGGGCATCATGCCACACAGGAGAGTAGCGGGCATGGGGATGAGAGTGCGGGAAGATGGAGGGGAGGACAGTGTCAGGGGGAGGGTGGTTGGAAGAATACCCTTCAGTAAAGGGGCAGGGACATGGTAGAGAACAGAACAAGGTGGGTGGGATAGGAAGGAGGTACATATGATCAGACTGTCACATTGTGACCACTGTGTAATTACACACGCACAGCCTGCATTGCATTGCTTGTCCTTCCAGTGGAGGTGGGTGATAATGGAGGAACTGAAAGAATCTAGAATTTAAACCTCTTCAATACATGGCACTAGGAATTAAGATATACAGGGGCTGGTGTAGGGAGAACCTCCCTGCCCTACCAGAAAGTTAGAGGCGTGTTGGAGGAGGGTACAACAAGAGAGCAGATCAGGGTAGGGGCTTTACAGTGGGATTGATGTTTTGAGGTTGGAGTAGGGAAAAGATGGGTAGAAAATTTGTAACTCAAAAATCTCGTGGAAATGAATGATGTAAACAAGAAAAACAATAAAAATTTATATTTTAAAATAGGAAATCTCCTAATACATAGGCAGAGTTTGGGCTCCCTGCTCAAAATGATATTTAAAGGTATCTGTATTTATCCTCCAGCCTCTTCGTGGTCAAGGTAAAATTCAGGTTACTAGAGGCCTTTGTGTGAGTAAAAACAGATTACTAGAGTGTCTATGACTAGATGTGTTTTAGGAGGGAAAGTTCCCAAAGGAGCAGAGTTTTTCTTGGAAGTTTCTTTGGCCTCCAGTAGGTGGGTACTGTGGTGGCATCAGTCTTGGTCTACTCTGAGATGCTCATAGAGCCAGTGTCCATCTTTGATATTTTCCCTCTGCTGCAGCTCAGTCCTGTCTTCTCTTTCTCTTGTTGTTGGCTGACCCAACTCTCCTATGTCTTGCCTCAGTTTACTATGACTCTGCTGCTTCTCTATTTCTAAACCGTAGTAATCCCTATCTTCTTCTGGGATGGGTTCTCTCTTTCACAGAAGTTCCTAAAGGCATGATCAGATCCTTTAAGGAAGTGCTTTTGATTGATTCCAGGGTATACTTACAGACCCTGCTCACACTTGATTCTGATTGGCTGATTGATTCAATTGATAGCTTTTCTTGTCGCAGGAAGGTATTACTTTGAAGGGAGGGGGAGAATCAGAGAAGCTCCTCACTTTCACATAAGATCCACCCACCTCCAAAAATCTATGATCTGAGGACCCCTTCCTCTATCCCGAGCCTGACCCTCAGAGGCCAGCAGTAGAGAGCATAGGACTAAATGAACCCTTCCTTAAAATGATATATAGATTCTATGCAAAATCAAGCAATTATCATCTGTAATAGGGATAATCTAGAAGCTTTTTCCTTGACATTAGGGTTGAACCAAGTATCCCCTTTACCAGCATTTTATTCAATATTGTACTAGAAATGTTAACTCTAACAATAAGGGAAGGAAATGAAATTAAAGTAATGAGGACAGGCAATGAGGAAACAAAACATTCCATCTTTGCAGATGATATACATAGAGAATCCTGGAGAACAAGCCAAAAACTAGCTGAAACCTTATACATCTAACAGATTTGTAGGATAGAAACTAAACCCACATAAATAAATCATTAACATTTCCACATGTAAACAACAAAGTCCAATTGCAAGAAAGAGAAATTCTATTGAAACTGAAAAATGAATGAACAAAATGTATACAGAGAACCATGCCAAACAAGAAAAATATTTTCAAAATAATTTAGTAAAATGAAAGAATCCATTGAAAATGTCTGAAAACAAATTTGTACTGCCATCCCTGTGCACCTTTCACCTCTGGAAAGGAATGCTGAGACTTGTCTTCTTCCTCTCTTTAAGGATTATCTTGATGGAGTTTTGTACTACTCATACAGAGTTGGTCTCCATCAATGTGGCATACTTCTCTCTGAGGGCAGGGATGTTTCTTTTTTATCTGTGGAATCCTAGTACCCACAACAGACTCTGGTAAGTGAAGGTTTTTACATAAATCTTTTTTGTCTGATTTAGTGATAGTGAAGATTATGTTAAATTGTTTTGCTGACATTTAGTGGCTAAAATCTACATTGCAAATTTTAGGAATTTTTGGTAACATTTGCGGACAGAGGGAATATTGCATTGTAATGACAGTTTGAGGCAAGAAAGCAAATATATTATAACTGTCCTGTCTTCTGGTAAATGCAGATATTGCACGTTCAGTCTGTCATCCTGTGTACAAATCGCTGATTCATTTTATGCCATGTTTGTATTGAAAGTTATGCCATATTAGAGCTCCTTCCTGGTTAAGCCAGCAGAATGGAACTAAATCAAATCCAAAATTCATGAAATGGATAGAATGATATAGATGATATAGGATACAGGATTCATTCAGTGTCCATCTGAATTCAGAGTATATCATCAACAAAATTTTCTATTAAACTCTCCATCACATCAAAAGTTTTTGATACAGGATAAGAGTTCACAGCAGGGGGGACACCACCGTGCTGATAATACCCACCATTGTGGTTAGGTGCCTGAACTCTTCATGTTGCCCAACCAAAGGACTGAAACATTTTGTTGAAATAAATGCAAAAAAACCCCACGATCTTCGTTTCAAAAGAAATTTTAATTTATATGCATTTATTTACTTTTAATTTACAACATTCAGTTCCACAGTCCCTTGAGTTTCAAATATTCTCCCCCTCCCTCTCCTCTCCCCTCCTCCATGGCAGCATGCAATCAAATATGGGATCTACAAATATCTGAAGGAAATGTATGAAAGAAATATCATGTTTGCTTAAGAACTGACCAGGGTGAAATTCGGCATTCAGGGAAATATTTGCCCGGGATGTCTTGTTCTGTCTTTCCTGACTTCATGGAAAGACATAGACTTTAATCCATTGTGTGTTCTAAGGAAAAATATTATAAAATTTGCTCTTTCCTTCTCCAGGAGGTTCCCATTTTACATATAAGGATCTGAGTCAAATAAGGGTTAAGTGACTTGCTTAGGGTCACATAGCTAGTATGTGACTAAAGCCTGATTTTAACTCTGACCTATCTGGCTCCAAGTCCAGGGTTCTATCCACTGCACCACATAACTGCCCTGTCCAGGCATAGTAAAAATAAAATGCAAAAAAATAAAAAATAAAGAAAGAACCCCAAAAATCTATAACCCTGGAAATATACACAATCAGATAGGAGAACTACAGCTGTATTCATTTTCCTCAGTAGTAGTGTTTGGATTCCAATTCAGTTTTTCTACTTCTAAATCTCATCTCTATGTTGAGATTAGTGATTTTTTTCTCATATATTAATAATCCATTAGTAAACTAATATTGAGAGTTTTTTCTCTCTCTTTCCTCATTTAGAAACCAATCCCCTATAAGTCAGTCACTCTCTAAAGCACATTGACCATGTATAACGTTTTTAAATTCTCAGGGAACTTGCTCCATGATCTTGGGCAGGAGGGCTCCAGCCCAGCCCTAAAGCATAAAGTCTATGCTCTTGCATCCCCCCATTGTGGTTTAGGGTAACCCAACTCATGAAGGAGAAAAACAAGCAGAGTGATCTGGGTAGAGGTGGATTCCTTTCTCCAGACAGCTATAGGGGGCTGAGTCTCAGAATCAAACCCCATACTCAGCAGGAGAAAAGATTTTTATCCTACCTACTCAGATATATACTCACTCCCTCATTAATTTTTCACCCATTGGGGTTGATTTTCACCTGTCAAGGACACCTTCTCTTCCAAAGGTATTTAAGGATTCAGTCATCTCCCTGGTTTTGTTTTTTGTTGTGGAGAGAGAACACAGATCAGTAATATATTAACAACAAGCCTAATTTTTCCTGGTTCCTTAGCATTTTATCTTTGCCCACTTACATATAAAAAAATTTTTTAACATTTACTTTTACAATTTTGAGTTCAAAATTCTCTCCCTCTTCCTCCAACCACCCTCAGATAAGGAAAGCATTTCTGTAATAGTCATGTCGTGAAAGAAAATATAGCCATAAAAAGAACTCAAGAAAAATTTAAAAAGCAAAAAATAATTAAAGCTTCACTCTGTATTCAGATATAGTCGGTTCTTTCTCTGGGGAAGAAGAGCATTTTTCATCAGAATTCCTTCAGATTTGTCCAGGGTCTCAGACAGCCCAATTAATAAACTGATTATTACTTACACAGAAACTCTGTCTTTCAGGTTCTAGATCTAGAGCCATTTGAACCCATGGACTCACTGAAGGTCTTAAAGTAATGACTGGGCACAGAGGGAACTGAGGTAACTAATAGATACCATATAAGCTTGGCAGTGCCTGAAAGGTGAGAAATGGAAGATACAGGGGGAGACAGATAGGAAAAGGGGAGGGGTGGGCTTTATTCAGAGGGAGTATGACAGTGGGAAATGGATGATGAGCATCATTCAGGATTTGGAAGTTGAGGAGCTGGATTGGAATCCCAGCCCTCCTACTGAGGACAATGCCTACAGCTATAGCCTCAGTTACTCTGTGATTTTATAAATTCCAAGGCATATTGTTTTTTTTTTAATTTTTACTAGTCCTGTACACCTTGGTAAATATATACCAGCAAGCATGATTGGAAAAGTGGCCAAATCTCAAAGTTTTGATATTTCTTTAAAAAATTTTCTTCAAAAGAAAAAAAAACCCTATATTTTTTTGTATTATCTCTGAATATTGCACTTGGGAGTAGATAAAAGAGTAATTATAGGTCAATGATAAATAATCAATAATTAATCAATATTGTAACTCTCCCATGTCCACTGTGTGACCTGTGAGGATTGCGAAAAACACTTTCTTAAATTCTGAAAATCCTTGGGCCAAGGAAGCAGCTGAAGTCAACAAACTCATCTGAGTGAGAGCTAGGCCAAGCTCCCACTTTTTATGATAAAGAAGTGTGTTTCGGGAAAACAAGGCCAATTTCTCACAAAACACACTTCATATGACTAGGAACTGACATCCACCTTGGGTCTGGACAAATCCAGGGGCATGTGGTCTATGTTCCACATTTCTGTCTTGGCTTAGTGCCTTCTTTGTTCCGTTTATATTCTCTGACTTTGGCGTCTCAACAATGGAGAAGACCCTCTGCCAGGGATTTTCCCATGAGGACCCTGATTGGCTGTCTTGGGGCTCCCCAGCTGGAAAGATCACGAAATGGTCTTTCCCCTAATTGGTGATCTTTTTCTTTTTCTATTTTACCTATATTTTACTTCTTATCTGGGTAGTGTTGCTTGTGTCACTTTGTTATCAATATCACTGTCCCTCTATTCCTCTGCTTATCTGATTGTCAATTATTAAATAAAGATTCTATTTCCTTTGGAGGGTGCATCTTAATGTAAGAGCAAATCCGAATCACTTTCTCATTAACTCTACAAATTGGCATCAAGCACAGAATTCTCTGTACAATATGCCATTCTTTAAAAGGAATTATGAGCCTGTAGTATCAGATATGAACATACCAGGGTGGGAGGGGTTGTCTTACTCCACAATAGTAAGAGAATGGCCAGTTGGTACCAGACCTTGTGAGGATTAGGGGAGTCAGATGAAACAAGCCAGGCACTTACCAGTTACTAACTTTAAAATATTACAATTGAAAAAGGGAAGGAGATGGCAGGAATTTGCAGGAGGGGCTGGGCATTGTTTCCTGCATATAAGAAAGTGGAAGAGGAAAGGAATAAAGATGTAGAGGATAAAGTTGTGATGGAAAAAGAACTGGCTGAGTTACAATGCAAGCTGTCCATGTTGCAGTATCAAAATTTCACTTTGGGGAACAAGTGCGTAACTATCAAAACAGGGCAGAGAAGGCAGCAGTAAGGGTGGCCCAGTTAAATACAAGAGAAAAGGAAAAGTTAATAAAGAGAAAGTGCATGAAGTCATATTTACTGACACTGCCAGTTGGGATCCAGACAAATGGGATCGAGATATTTGGGATGATACTGACGATTCATGGAAAGACCATGAGAGAAAATCCCCCAATGATGAGGTGAAAACCCACCTGATTAGGAGGAGAGAGAGAGCAATTTCAGGGAGGGAACCAAGTACTTAAGGAAGTTACTGAGGTTTTTACTCAACAGAAAATTACTAACACAATCGGTAGATTTACACAAAGACCAGGGTAGCCCCTCATTGCTTGGTTAGTAGGAATGAGGGATTGCAAAGTAGGCAGGATATAACTAGACACAAAAAACTGCATGAAATTTATTGGAGTCAGTAGATATCCTTTTGGACAGCGAACAATTAGACAATTATCATGATTCCAGGACCACCTCGAGAGAAGACCTTATTAGCCTTTGTTGCCAAACGATGTGCCAAGCAGTGCTAGATTGATTCAGGGTGGAGTAGGGGGGACAATCCATGGTATTCACACAAGGATGAAATGCAAAAATTGAAGGAAGAAGTTATGACAACTGCTATCATGGTAGGGAAGCTGATAGATATCATTTCATCCCAGTAGGAGCTTTCATAGGAATTCTTGCCCCTGGTGTTTATGAGGATCTAATCATGAATCTGCTCCAAGGTGAGTATTTTTGGCAGAGGTATTGGACAACATATCCTCAATAAGTGATCTGGGAGATTAGGAAATAGTGGATAAATATTTTAGAGGGAAAGAAAGTAACTTTAAAAAAATGACCCTTAGAACAGTAGTAATAATAACCAAATGAGGTGGAATGATCTGTTCACCATGTTGTCACCTGCTGGAGGAGATAAGGAAGTCATTTTTATTTTGTTTAATTTATTGACTTCTTTATTTACTATTAGTTTTCAAGATTCAGTTACAGAATCACTTGAGTTTCAGATTCTCTCCCCGCCCTTCTCCTCCTTGCCTCCAGCCCCTCAGCCCCATCATGGCGTACAATCATGTATGGGATCTGCAAACACTTTCACGTGGTAAAATAGTCTGGTGGTATAGAAGCATTGTAACCAATGGAGTGAATAATGGGGAAAAAAGAAAAGAAACAAGACCAAACATAGAAAAGAACAATAGCATGTGTTGCTTCAGTCTCCATTTAAAGTCTGGCTTTTCTAGATCTTCCTCTGAGTGTAGATATCACATTCCATCCTGAGACTTGTAGAGCTGTCTTTTTCCTGTGCATTGCTGAGAACAGGCCAGTTTATCAAGGTTGGTTGTCACACATATGATGTATCTGTGACTGTGTACAAATTTTTCCTGGTTTTGCTCTTCTCACTTAACATCAATTCGTATAAGCCTCTCCAGGGAATTATGAAGCCCATCTCCTTCCCATTTCTTATAGCACAATAGTATTCCATTACATTCATATAACATAACTTGTTCAGCCATTGCCCAGTTGTTGGACACCCACTAAGTCTGCAGTTTTTGCCACGACAAAGAGAGTTGCAATAAATATTTTTATACAAATATGTACTTTTCTCACTTCTATGATCTCTTTGGGATACAACCCCAAAAGTGGAATTACTGGGTCAAAAGGTATGCAATTATTTATAGCCCTTTGGGCATAGTTCCAGCTTGCCCTCCAGAATGGTTGTATCAGTTCACATATCCACCAACAACGCATTAGCATTCTAATTTTTCAACGTCCTCTCCAGCACTTGTCCTTTTCCTGTTTTGTCACCTTAGTCAATCTGACTGGTGAGATGTTGTACCTCAAAGTTATTATGATTTGCATTTCTCAAATCAATTGTGATTTAGAACATTTTTCCATATGCTTAAAGATATCTTTAATTTCTATCTCTGAAAACTGCCTGTTTGTACCCTTTGTCCATTTATCAATAGGGGAATGACTTATATTCTTATAAATTTTACTTAATTTACTGTATATTTTAGAAATGAGGCTTTTATCAGAGACACTGGTTGTAAATATTCTTTCTCAGGTTCCAACTTCCCTCTTAATCTTGGTTACATTGGCTTTCTTTGCACAGAAACTTTTCAATTTCATGTAATCAAGATTATCCATTGTGCATTTTTTACTGCTCTCCAACTCTCCTTTGGTCATAAAGTCTTCCCTACTCCATAAATCTGACAGGTGAACTGTTCCTTCCCTCCCTAGATTATTTACAGTATCAGCCTTTATATCTAGATCCTAGACTTGACTGTGGTGTAATGTGTTAGATTATGGTCTATTCCCAGTTTCTGCCATACTATATTCCAATTTTCCCATCAGTTCTTGTCAAATAGTGAATTCTTATCCCATAAACTGGGGTCTTTGGGCTTATTAAATAGTATGTAACTGTAGTCGTTGACAACTGAGTTTTTGTACCCAATCTATTCCATTGATACACTACTCCATTCCTTAGCCAGTAGTAGGCAGTTTTGAGAACTGTGCTTTATAATAGAGATTAAAATCTGGTACTGGTAGGTCACCTTCCCTAATATTTCTTTTCATTAATTGCCGTGATATTCTCGCCTTTTTGTTCTTCCAAATGAATATTGTCACAATTTTTTTAGTTCTATGGAGTAATTTTTTGATATATTGATTGGTATGGCACTAAATATGTAATTTAATTTAGGTGAAATTGTCATTTTTATTATATTAGCTCGACCAGCCAGGAGCAATTGATGTTTTTTTTCCAATTAATAAGATCTGATTTCATTTGTGTGAAAAGTATTTTGTAGTTGTGTTCATAAAGGTACTCGGTACGTTTTGGCAGGTAGATTCCTCAATATTTCATAATGTCTACAGTAACTTTAAATGGGGTTTCTCTTTGTATGGGGTGGGGTGGTCTGGCTCCTTCAGGTTTGGGCTTCTGTGTCTCTGAGCTACAACTCAGGCAGGCTCAGAGCAGGCTACAGCTGAAGGCCAGAGGCAGGGCTGCTCTTTTCTAATTGGCAAGTGGTAATAATGCACACCTGAGCTTTTCTTTTTAGGGCTTGCTGGTGCCACCCTCCTGGTCTTAGACTCTGTACTATCTTCTTTCCCCTTTCCTCAGCCATGCCCAAGCCGGAAGCTGTTTCCACTAATTCAAAATTTTACTCTGGGTGGGGCATTTAACTCCAGACTTTTCTGGGTCAGGTAGGGTGGTAGATCAGAGCAACTAAACTTCATTCCTCCATCTTGGCTTCTGGAAGTATGGGTATATAATTTAAACATCCAGGTTGCCCCCTGAAAAGCAGATAACGCTGCTGTGGGCCCCGAGTTTTTTCCTACCAGATTCAATGTTCCTCTGTCCTGTGGTGATACGGTCAAGCTAGGTGAGTCGGCTGGCTTGCTGGGACTTCTTCTCAGTCTGCTCTACTCTGCTCTCAGCTCCATGTTGTTGACGCTCCTGCATGCTCAGCATTCTCCTTATCCAGACCTGAGTAGGCCCTTTCCTGGGATTGCAATCTGCCACGCTCAGTCTCACAATGTGTTCTGTCACTTTTAAATTCATTCCAATTCCCCTGTTAGCCTTTAGCAACAGAATTGTTGGAGGACAATGGAAAGGCTACAGCTTCCTTTCTACCATCTTAGCTCTTCCCCACTTAGATTTCATTTCAAATATGGCCTCAGAAATTTACTAAAAAAAGATCCAGGCCAAGTTACTTAACCTCTGTCTCCTTCAGAATCCTCATGTGTAAAATTAGAATAATAGCGACTATATCCCAGGGTTGCTGTGAGAATCAAAAGAGATGAGATCTGTAAAGCCCTTTATTTACTTCAAAATGCTATGTGAGAGGAAATTCTTGTTGTTGCTGTTGCTATATTCTATAGCCCAACCAAGCTGAACTCTTTCTCCCCTTTTCCCAAGACAGCCTGTCTTTTCTCCAGGAAGGTATTTGTTAATTAATTTGTTTATTTAGTTTTAGTTTACAATATTCAGTTCCACAATCCTTTGGGTTCCAAATTTTCTCCCCTCCATCTTCCCCTGCCCCCATGTAAGCATGCAATAAAGTATAGGATCTGCAAATACTCTTACATTGAACATTAGTCTGGTTATATAGAAGGGTTGTAAGCAATGGATTGAACAAGGGATAAAAAGAAACAAAACCAAACATGAAAAGAACAATAGCATGTAGACTGCTTCAGTCTCCATTTAAACTCTGTTCTTACTAGATTTTTCTCTGAATGTAGATATTTCCTTCCTTCCTGAGACTTATAAAGTTGTCTTATACCTTTGTATCGCTAAGGAGAGTTCAGTTTATCAAGGTTGGTCATCATACATATGATGTGTCTGTTATTGTGTACAAATTTTTCATGGTTCTGCTCTTCTCACTTAACATCAGTTTGTGTAAGCCTCTCCAAGTAAATATGAAGTCCGTCTCCTCCCCATTTCTTATAGCACAATTGTATTCCATCACATTCATATACCTCAACATGCTTAGCCATTCTCCATTGTTATGGGAATCTGAAGATTTCCCTGTCCCTAGGCCCTTTGATAGGCTTAAGTGACTCTGAGAATCTTCCCTGATTTCAAAGCATACTCTGCCCCCCTAATAGGCTGAATGTGGTCCCATGGAGCCTGTGGAGGAAGGCTTGTTTTTCAGGAATGCCCAAACCTTATTACTTTGTGATTGGGCAGTGGGTCAAGAGGGCTGTGACATTCTCTGATCCAGGAAAAGGCTATATATGCACCATGATGTGAGTTTTTGCTTTGGGGCTCATTTTAAGAATAATTGTGTGGTTTGGCCAGATGAGACTCTGGGAAGCCATTAAGCTACTGGCTTTGAACAGCCCAGATGCTGGTGCTTCCCTCTCTGGTAACTGAATAGGTATGAATGTAATGGACAAACAGTTGGAAGTCTGTCAGATGATTGGTTTCTTTATCTGCCTGTAACTTCTGTTTGTATTCTGTTTGCCTTCTCTGAAGTTCAGGGCACTGACTTTTCCCGCTAAACTAGGTAAATGATATATGTTTGATTGATTTAAATAAGGTAGTTAACCCTCTTTGAGTTGCTTTCCTTCAGAAAAGCAGAACTAAGAACCTGTGCTAACAGACACCCTGGGTATTCTAGAGTGCTTGCTGATACATGCACTTGATGGATACCCCATTAATTTCCAGGTTTTTGCAACCACAAAGAAAGCTGCAATAAATATTTTTGGATATATGGGTCTTCCACCCACTTCCATGATGTCTTTGGGATACAACTCCGGAAGTGGTATTACTGGGTCCAAGCGTATGCAATTATTTATAGATCTTTGGACATAGTACCAGATTGCTCTCTAGAATGGTTGTATCAGTTCATGGCTCAACCAATAATGCATTAGTGTTCCAGTTTTTCCACATCCTCTCTAGCCTTTGACATTTTCCTGTTTTGCTATCTTAGCCTATCTGACTGGTGAGATGTGATACCTCAACATAGATTTGATTTGCATTTCTCAAATCAATAGTGATTTAGAGCATTTTTTCATGTACTTACACCTATCTTTAATTTCTGCCTCTGAAAATTGCCTGTTGATATTTTTTGACCATTTATCAATTGGGGAAAGACTTGCATTCTTATAAATTTTACTTAATTCCCTGTATATTTTAGCAATGAGACCATTATCAGAAGCACTGGTTGTAAAAATTCTTTCCCGGTTTCCCACTTTATTCTTTATCTTGGTTACGTTGGCTTTGTTGGTACAGAAACTTTTCAGTTTCTTGTAATTAAGATTATCCATTTTGCATTTTATAATGCTTTCTACCTCTTCTTTGGTCATAAAGCCTTCCCTACTACATAAATCTCCAGGTGAACTATTCCTTAATCCCCCAGTTTACTTATAGTATCAGCCTTTATACCAAGATTATGCACTCATTTTGAAATGATTTTGGTGTATGGCATTGGATGATGGTCTATGCCCAGTTTCAGCCAGAGTATATTCCAGTTTACCCAGCAGTTTTTTGCCAAATATTGAGTTCTTATCCCCAAAACTGGGGTCCTTTGGCTTGTCAAAAAAGTATATTACTATAGTCGTTGACTACTGAGACTTTTGTATCAAATCTATTCCATTGATCCACTACTCTATTCATTAGCATATACCAAGCAGTTTTGAGGACTGATGGTTTATAATAGAGATTAAAATTTGGTACGGCTAGGCCACCATCCCTAGCATTTCTTTTCATTGATTGCCTTGATATTCTGGACCTTTTCTCCTTCCAAATGAATTTTGTTAATATTTTTTCTAGGTCTATGAAGTAATTTTTGGTAGATTGATTGGTATGGCACTAAATATGAAATTTAATTTAGGTAAAATTGTCATTTTTATTATATTAGCTCTATCCAGCCACAAGCAATTGATGTTTTTTTCAAATTAGTTAGATGTGATTTTCTTTGTGTGAAAAGTACTTTGTAGTTGTGTTCATAAAGGTACTGGGTTTGTTTTGGCAGGTAGATTCCCAAGTATTTTATAATGTCAACTTTAAATTTAAAGGGAATTTCTTTTACCATCTCTTCCTATAGGACTTCCTTGGAAATATATAGGAATACTGAGCATGCATGTGGATTGATTTTATATCCTGCAACTCTGCTAAATTTATTTATTGTCTCAAGAAGTTTCTAATTTGATTCCCTAGGATTCTCCAAGTATATCATCGCATCATCTGAAAAGAGTGATAGCTTAGTCTCTTCTTTGCCTAATGTGATTCCTTTGATTTCTTTTTCTTCAGTAATTGCCACTGTTAACATTTCTACTACAAGACTGAATATGAGCTGTGACAGTGGGCATCCTTTTTTCACCCCTGATCTTATTTGAAAGGCTTCTAGTTTGCCCCCTTTACATATAATACATGCTGATGGCTTTAAATAGATGCAACCAATTATTCTAAGGAAAACTCCATTTATTCCTATACTGTCTAATGTTTTTAATAGGAATGGATATTGTAGTTTGTCAAAGGCTTATTCTGCATCTATTGAGATAATCATATGGTTTCTGCTACTTTTGTTGTTGATATGCTCAATGATACTGATAGTTTTCCTGATATTTAACCACCCTTGCATTTCTGGAACAAATGCAACCTGATCAAAGGGTATCATGCTCATGATGATTTGTTGTAGTCTTTTTGCTAATATTTTATTTAGAATTTTACATCAATATTCATAAGAGAAATTGTTCTGCAATTTTCTTTCTCCATTTTGTCTCTTCCAGATTTAGGTTACTAGTACCATATTTGTGTCACAAAAATAATTTGGTAGGACTCCTTTTCCTCCAGTTTTCCCAAAGAGTTTATAAATTACTGGAATCAATTGTTTTTTAAATGTTTGGTAGAATTCCCTGCTAAAGCCACATGGCCCTGGAGATTTTTTCCTAGGGAATTCATTGATAGCTTGTTAAATTTCTATTTCTGAGATCAGGTAAATTAAGTTGTTTATTTCATCTTCATTTAGTCTAGGCAACTTATGTTTATGTAAATATTCATCCGTTTCACTAAGATTGTCAAATTTATTTGCACACAACTGGGCAAAATCATTCCTAATTATTGTTTTATTTTTCTCTTTATTGGAGGTAGATTCACCCTTTTTATTTTTGATATTTGTTATTTGATTTTCTTCTTTCTTATTCTATCATATTAAGCTAAAAGTGTACCAATTTTATTGGCTTTTTCATGCATTGTATTTACATGAGACATCCCACATCTCATAGTTTCTCTGCGCTTTTCACTACAAATCTGGGGCTTCTGTGCCAATACTTGCCCATAGCTAGGAAATTCTGTCTTCTTAGGTCCAGGATACCAATAATAGAGGATCCTTGGAAGGTCTCAGGAAGCCCGAGGGGTCAAGGTCCCAAGGAGCCGATATTTTTGACTCAAAGGTCAAACTGTCCTTGGATCCATAAGGATTTTTCTTCTTCTTTATTTTATTGGAGAATTATTACCAGCCATATGACTCTTAACATATACAAAGTTTTAAACTTACCCAAAGCAGGGGTGGGTAGGTGGTGCAGTGAATAGAGCACCAGCCCTTGTATTAGGAAGACCTGAATTCAAATCCAGCCTCAGATACTTGACACACTTACTTGCCATGTGACTTTGGGCAAGTCACTTAACTCCAATTGCCCTCTGAAAAGCAAACAAAAACAAAAACAAACAAACAAAAAGCTTCCTAGAGGTTCTTCTAAGTCCTTAGAATGATATACATACCTTACTTGTGACTGCAAAATACTTTTCCCATTCAGAATATATTTAAAATAAGCCCTAAATTTTAGGACATTTAGCATTTGAACGTCCATTCCACAGCAGGTCCTCTAGGTTCTCAGAGTACTCACAGGTATGGAATATGGAAAATTGGAGGACACTCCAGTCCTGACCTTTGGTGTCCTGTCCTGAATATCTGTATCCTTTCTTCTAGAGGCTCTCCTCAATCTCTCATGTCACATACATGGCTACTCCTAGACTGGAAAATATCTGATGTTAAATCCCATTTCTTCATGGAATTTTCCTCTTTAGCCTCTAAATGTCTCTTATTCTTTCCAGACTAGTCCTGGGTTACTTTTGAGTTTCTTTGTTTAAAATACCACTGACGTCCAATAGTATTCTACTGGAATCAAGAAATGACGGACAAAATATTCGCTCCTCTGCTTCATTCAGCTCAGGATTCCAGGACTGCTTTCCTCAGGATTATAATCAGAGTCCTTTCAGTATTGTCTATTTCCATAGGTAGTTCAAATATTCTAGGTTCAGAGTCAGAAATCTGTTCAAGAATTCTATCTCTGCAATCCATTTCTTATTGTTTTATTCAAGGGTAGGATGTATTTCCATGCTAGACAGTATTTTCATGGTATCGTTTCACATTGTTCAAAGATGTGAAATTTACTTTTAATCACAACATAAATTTAGTCCAAATGAAGGACTCAACAGCAATGTAAAAATCTAAAATCGTCAGGCTTTTTAATTTACTTCAAACTGGTCAGTGTTTTATCCAGTAGTGTATGTTATCATAAATTCTGGAATTAATGATATTTTCCATGTTTAGGCTCCTTTCAGACCACTTGACATATATTCTCAGGACCCTTTCATTTTTGGTCAATGGAAGTTTTTAGGACACTTTATTTCTGATCTTTTATGTTCCTCTAAACTAGCTTATTCCAAGTGCCCCTACTTATCTCCTTCTCTTGCCCTAGATTATTATCAGGCTTGACACTCTGTGGACTAAAATCCAACTATTGCAATCATTTACATTTTCAGCCTTTGAACATTTCACACTTTCTCTGTTCCAGTGTCTCTCAATACTGACATTCTAATTTTGACACCTCAAAAAATCCCCAGATTCTGGATTAGAAATTAGAATTGGCCATCAGTAACAGACGTTCAATGTTCTAATGTCCTCCCTGATCACATATTCTGACTTCTGTTTACATTCCCTATTGGTCCATTCAGAGGCAGGATTGAACTCAGACATACTTTATCCATGGTGTCAACAACTTCCATCATTCCCACATGAAAAGAACCTGGAAGTCTCAAACTTTAGTGTTCTAGGGACCATCCAACAAATGACATTGTGAATTCTAAGACCACATTACGCTAAATTGGGTGAAGGCCTTGTTTTTATTTTTATTGATTTGATTACCATTCTAATGTACATATTTATTAATTATATGATGATTTTGAAAATATTTTGAAAATCTTCTTTATAATATTTTTTCACTTCACATGAATTTTTCTGTCAAAGATTTCTCAGTAGTAATTTTTAACCGTAACAGAAACAACAGTCTTTGTTAAAGAAAAAAATACATGGAACTGCATTTGATTAGCTAAGCAAGGGTTGTGATTTTTGGAGAGTCCATTGGCTAGACAAAAAATTGAGAGTAATCTCATCAAATTATTCTGAAAGTCTGGTTGAAGATAGGAAGGCTTTTTGGTTTCCTTTGCTTTCAGTTTCTCTATTTTTTTCTGCATCCATCGCAGATCCTTGACAAAAATCACATTGCAATAAGTGAGTGATCAACAAAACAACCTAACTTAATATGTTTTAAATTGGTTAAAAATGTCCAATATTTGGGACCATATGGAATATTTGTATATGTGTTGGTCTATCTAACTATGTATATACTTATATGAAAATAAAGCCTTGTGTGTTGTGAGATTTTCCACTCTGAAGCCCCTTCCCCAATAACTGACTTTGGTTCTCTGAACCCTCCCACTTATAGTATGTGCTGTTGTCCAGAACACTGGCATATCTGACATTTTCTGCCCTAATGGCTCTCTTTGCTCTTTAAGGTCACCTCTTCTATGGGCACTACTAACTCTCTCCTTTTCTTCTCCATGACAAGTCCCAGGACAGTAACTCTGTGTCTTCAAATCCTCCTGTTACAGAAAATGTCAATTTCGTAGCCCCCATATGCCTCCCCCTTTATCTTCTCTGGGCCTTCACAATTCTAGCCTTGCAGATTCTATAGTTTCATCCAGCTAATAATTTAGAATTCCAAATTTCCTTCAAATTTGGACTTTCTATGTAAGATGGTTCATTCAATGTGATATATCCTCTCTTACCTCCTAACTCAAAATCTGCACTTTCACAGGCAAGACATCACTTCCTGAGCTAGGAATTTCTGTATTCTAAACCCCCAGGGAACCTCTAACATATACCTTTGAAAGGTCTGGGGAAATCCTGATATTCAGTCTTTCAAAGGGCTACTCATAGTTGATATTTTGGATTCTAAAGCAGTTCTTTCATGTGATCCAAAAGTATTTTTTTCCTTTTGGATCATTATCCAAATAAGCTCACAACAGACACAATTTCAAAACTAATCAGCAGCTATTCTAATTTCTTCACATGCTATATGTTGTTTAAGAACAACTGCAAAATATTATTGCCCACTGATAATTTGTTTAAAGTCATCCTTGAAATTAATGACATTTTTGGGGGGTGGAGCCAAGATGGCAGAATAGAAGCAGCAAAGTTTTTCAGCTCCCACACATCCACCGGCCAAAATGCCACCCTCCCCCCAAGAAAGCAGCTCAACCTGGCTGCTTCAGAGCTCCTTGCCTGTGAACCACAGGGGAACCAAAGCTATTAATCAAAGGCCAAGGGCTCTTGCATTCAGTGGCCTGGATCCAGATCCTGGTCTTGGGTGGTGGTCCTGGGGTGTGCTTTCAGCAAGCCAAAGGTGGTCAGGGCTGCAGCACACCCCTAATAGCTCTGACAGCTGTGAAAACCCCAGAAGTTTTGGACAGAGCTTTCCCCCCCTGGAACCAGAGTTCCACAGAGCTAAAAAATCAAGCAATTAATTGACTGGCCAACATGAGGAAAAGGAAGCAAAATAAGAATAGCAATAAAATATTAGAATCCTTTTTTGGGACAAAATGGATCAAAGCATGGAAGGGGAGGAAGACAACACAGTCAGAACGCCCATACCAAATGATTCCAAGAAACATGAAGATTGCCTATAAGCCACAGACCTTAAAAAGGACTTTGAAAACCAAATAAGAGAAGTGTAGGAAAAATTGGAAAGAGAAATGAGAATGATGCAAGAAAGAGTCAACAACCTGACTGAAGATAATGACCCCTTAAAAAACAGATTAAGTCAAATGGCAAAAGAGGCCCATATAGGCAATGAGGAGAAGAATGCCTTAAAAAGTGGAATTTCCCAGATGGAGAAAAAGAATCTCAAAAGCATTCTGAAGACAATGATTTGTTCAAAATTAGAGTGGAAGTGCGGAGTGAAGATGGCAGTGTAGAAGCAGCAAAGTTCCACAACTCCCACACAGCCACCCAAATACCCATAAAATATGACTCTAAACAAATTCTAGGGCTCCCAAACTCACAAAAATCCAGAAAACCCGTCTCTTGCTGAAGGCAGCTCGAGGCTCAACTTGGCAGGCAGGGAGACGAGGCCAGACTAGACCCAAACCAAAGCTCCAGGGCCGGGCCTCCCAAGCCACAGAGTGAGTCTACTTCGGGAAGCAGTTCTATAGCACCTGGAGCACTCTCCACATTTTTAATTCAGGAACAATAAGGATTATAGAAAGAAAGGTCAGTGAAAGTGAAGCTTTAAAACTAATATTGGGGGAGGAAAAGCAGTTTGGCCGATCAGCCCCAAGGGAAAGGAAGCAGTGGGGAAAGGGCAGGATCTTCTGCAAAGGCACCTCATCCACTAGGCTGCTTCAGAGCTCCTGGCCTGTGAAACCCACAGGGGTACTGAGTCAATAGATCAGGGCCAAGGTCTCTTGTGTTGAGTGGCCTGGATCTGGATGGTGGTCTCAGGTGGTGGTCCTGAGATGTGCTTTCAGCAAGGCAAAGCTGGTGGGGGCTGCAACACCCCCCTAATAGCTCTGGCAGCTGTGAAAACCCCAGCGATTTGTGACAGAGCATTCCCCCCTGGAAGCAGAGTTCCACAAAAGCTAAAAAAAAAAGCCCGACCAATTAAATGACTGGCCAACAATAGGAAAAAGAAGCAAAATAAGAACAGCAATAAAACTCTAGAATCCTTTTTTGTGGACAAAAAGGGTTAACCCATGGAATGGGAGGAAGATAACACAGTCAGAACTCCCACACCAAATGCTTCCAAGACACACAAAGAATGAAGAATGCGTACAAGTGATAGATCAACTGAACAAGGACTTTGAAAAACAAATAAGAGAAGTGGAGGAAAAATTGGGAAGAGAAATCACAATGATGTGAGCAAATAGTGAAAATGGAGTCAACAACTTTACTGAAGAAAACAAGACTTTAAAAATAGATTACCTCAAATGGCAAAAGAGGCCCAGAAAGCCAATGAGGAGAAGAATGCCTTAAGAAGATGATTTTCCCGGATGGAAAAAGATTCTCAAAAGCATTCTGAAGAGAATAATTCCTTCAGAATTAGAGTGGAGCAAGTGGAAGCTAATGACTTTATGAGAAACCAAGGCACTATTAAACAACTACACATAAATGAAAAATAGAAGGCAATGTGAAATATCTCTTTGAAAAAACCACTAAGCTGGAAAATAGATCCAGGAGAGACAATTTTAAAATTGTACGTCTACCAGAAACCCATGACCAGAAAAAGAACTTGGAAAGGATCCTTCAAGAAATCCTCAAAGACAATTGCCCTGATGTTTTAGAATCAGAGGGCAAAATATAACTTGAAAGAATGCATTGCTCACCTCTTCAAAAGATCCCCAAAACAAAGCTCCTAGAAATATTATTGCCTGGTTCCTGAATCCTCAGTTAAAAGAGAAAATATTACAGGCTTCCAAGACAAAAACATTTGAATACTGTGGAAGCAGTATTAGGATGTCCCAGGATCTGGCAGCTTCTACACTGAATGATCACAGGTCCTGGAATATGATATTTTGAAGATCAAGGGTGTTGGGATTAAAACTAAGAATCAACTACCCAGCAAAATTGAGCATATTATTCCAGGGGAAAATATGGTCATTCAATGAGGTGGAGGACTTTCAAGCATTCTTTCTGAAAAAACACATCTGAATAGAAAATTTGACAATCATGCACAAGAAGCATGAGAAGGTAAACATGGGAAAGAAATCATAAGGAACTTGGCAAAACTGAAGCCCAGTTTGATTGTAGGTAGTAGTTTAATGATTATGAATACTTACAAATCAGGATAATCTTCAGCTTGGGATGGACACCAGACAGTTCAGGGGATTCCCACAAAAGATTCCAAAAATCCCCAATGGAAAATTTAGAAAATGGGAAAAGGAAGGAGGAGCTAGTGAAGTCATCACTTCTGATTGGTAGGTATTTGGAGTTTTCTGCATAGTAATGGGCTTGAGCTTTAAACCAATGTTATGCCCAAACATAAGGTTGTGTGTTGATTTTGTACTGGTCACAATATTCCCATTATTGCTTTCATCAATCATAGTATTTTACGCTAAGACTGAGTTACGACTTTAAACAGGTTACCATGGTCAGGCTTCTACCTTTCAGGGAGTTCAAATTTTTATAGCTTTTCATTTTTATTGTGTTTTAGTGCTTTTCCATAACCAGGCCACCACAACCCACCATTGAAAAGCTGCCTAAATGTTCTTTCCAAATATCTTCTGTAACGTGCCTGTGGCAGCTCTATACTAGGGTGTTTTAGGGCCTTTTGGAGTATAGTTAGGATGTTCTCATTTCTAAGTATAAACTCAAGAAATAAGTGAGTAAGCACAGATAAGAAAACGACATGGCCAATGAAAAACTTATCACAGTTGTTATAATTTTCTTTCATCAAACCTCTGTGGAGATGAAGTAACAACCAATAGCATTTGGAGATTAATGGGAGAGATAAATTTCTGAACTTAATACAGGCTAGTTGAGTTTCTGAACTCAGTTCTGAGATAAATAAACGTGGCTTGGGCAGTATTACAACATACTGGGAGTGACAGAGAATAGAATCAATGACAGATTTGGATGAAAACCATTTGCTATTCTCAATTTCCCCTGTTTTCTCAAACCAACCCTAACATCCTTTTAACTAAAATTTTCATCTTGGAATCCAGACATGCCATACAGTTGTCTCACCTCCGGAACATCTTTCCTTGGGGAATCTGGAAAATATCTTGTCCTCAGGACCAGCTCTTTAGTAGAACTGTTCATCTACTTCCAAATTTCTTGTAAAGATTCCTTAGATGTTACTGCTAAAATTTTTTTAAAAACAGATCTCAATACAAGTTAGTATAACCTCTCAAATTTTAATGCCCCAATAATTAGGTCACATTGTAAAAAGCAGTTGAAACCTTTAAAGTCCTGGTCTTAACAAGAGACCCTCAATGTAGGAACCCAGAAGTTGCTTGAAGCTTCAAAAATTTAGGCCTGTCCAAGAAAAATCATTTATATTTGAGATACAAGACTGAATGACCTGATTGCTTTCTCAAAAGTTTCAACTCTTGATTTCAATTCCTTTTGGATGATGAGATGCTATTCAGGACTCCATCCTATACAAGAAAATCTAAGTAGCAACATTCTTACAGGTAGAAACTTCCTGTTCCTGTGTTCAATAGTTAAACAAATGAAGTCGCTTAAAAGAAACTGATTTTACTCCAATGAAAACTAAAGACTTGGGAGAATATTTAAAGAGTTACTTGCAAAACAGTGCATATCAATAAGTTGTTTGTAATAAACAATGTGTGTAACACAGTAGTAATAAGTTTGAATGAAATTGCCTTTTCCATTAATGTAAGATAAAAAATGAGTTGCATCCCTTTAAGAAAACAGATCGTACTTAAATCCCCTTCCCCAAAACAAACTGAAGATGTTTCTTATTTTTACCCCGCTTATTAATAAATTCTCATCTTATTCAGAGAGAATGAGCGATTTCAGGTTCAATCATAGCAAAACAACATGAATTATGACAGTAGAGAGGGGACTCTCTAGAGTATTTGGCAGTCCAGAGGAAGAATATATCATTTGGTGGACAGGCAGGGGTATTAGCATCAGCCCCTTTTCTGGGCTTCCTTTCAGTTTCCCCTATTTTTTGAACTTTCAAGTTTTAATGGCAATTTCATTTTTATTGTATTTATGGCTTTTCCATAATCAGAGCATCACAATGTTCCACTGAAAGGTTTCTCACATATTCTTTCCACTCATCTTCTGTAAGGTCCCTTCAGGTGCTCTATACTAACATGTTTAGAGCCTTTTGGGGTATAGTCAGGATGGTCCCATTTGTAAGCATAAACCCAAGAAGTAATATAATCACAGATAGGAAAACAAAATGAATAAGAAGAAAATTATCACAGTTGTTACACTTTCCTTCCATTCCACTTCTGTGGAGGGGAAGGAAGAACCAACAGCATTTGGAGATATATGGGAGGGCTGAATTTCTGGACTTAGGAACTAAGTTGTAACTTAGACTAGGTTCTAAACCTAGGACCATCCTGAATTAATCTGTCACATGACTAAGCAGACAGGCCGATGAGAATCATGAGTATTAATTTATCTAATTGCTTGGAATATTGAATGACTACACATTTAGATTGAAAACAATAATCTCTCACATACTTGTTTTGTGCTTATATCTTTTCTGACCACTTGCTCTGATTTTAGGAATATCCTACAAAAGAAAAAAAACAGGGAAAATAACAGCATCAAACTAGTCCTTCAGGCTTAAGCCTAAGGTATATATATATGACAGGATAAAATAAATTCAACTGTTTTTGAATTCATTTCACAGTCACAGTTTAACAAGCAATCATGTGGGAAGAATTCTACCTCAACCCCAGAGTTAGGAAGAGCTGGGTGGGAAACATTGCTGTTCAAAGGAACACAATGAGGAAAGTGAGACAGAAATATGTCCCCCTTAGGTTGATGCCAAGGTTGTCCTCATAGCTTTTTCCTAGATGCAGACCTCTTCCTGTAACACTTCAGAATCACATTCCCTCTGAGTAGCTTTTGGATTTTCTTGTAAATGGTGGATTACTGAGTTAATGATTCATTAGACAACTCTCCTTAAATTCATTCCTCAAAATAAAATCAATTACATACCCAAGAGCTTTTACCTCAGATGCTAAGTTTCACCAATCACAAGTTAAAGGTAGATAAACTTATTTTATTTTTTTTTATTTTTTGGGGGGGGGAGACAGGGCAATTGGAGTTCAGTGACTTGCCGAAAGTCACTGTGATATTAATATAGTGATATTAATTAGTAAGCTCTGGGTGGAGTTGTGGATGAATTTAACCATTGTGTAGAGAAATTTGGAACTATACTCAGAGGGCTATAAAACTATTCATACCCTGTGACCGAGCAATACCACCAGTAGATCTATATCCAAAAAGACATTTTAAAAAAAGGAAAAGAAGGGGCAGTTAGGGGCCACAGTGAATAGAGCACCGTCCCTGGTGTCAGGAGGGCTTGAGTTCAAATCCTGCCTCAGATTCTGAACAGTTAATATCTGTGTGAAATTGTGCAAGTCATTTAACCCCAACTTCCCAGCCTTTTCCCCTCCAAAAAGCAGAAAAGGAAAAAAAAGAATGAGACTTACATCTACAAAAACATAACAGCTTTTTTCTGGTGGCAAAGAACAGGAAACTGAGCAGATGAGCATCAGTTGGGGCAATGGTGATTAATTTGTGGTATATGATTGTGATAGAATTCAATAACACTATAAGAAACGATGATAAGGATGGTCTCAGATAAACCTAAAATTTTTTTCTTTTATATAAGAGATATATAATTTTATATTTTTTATTTATTGGTATTTATATATAAATATGTATTTACATATAATAATATAATATAATGAAATATATAAAAACATAAAACCTAAAGTCTTATATGAAATAAGAGAAAGTGGAATGAGTAATGCCAGGAAAACATGGTACCTGAGAGAACGGTCACAGTTCTATTATAAGATGATCATGTATGAACAATTTAGCCATTTTCAGCAATATAAAGGTCCAAGACAAGTCTGAAGCACTTATAATGAAAAAAGTTATCCATCACCAGAGAAAGAATTGATGGGGTCTTAAAACAGATGAAAGCATACATTTTTAAATTCTGTTTTTCTTGAGGGTTTATATTGGTCTGTGTTTTCTTTTAAAATATAATTAATATAGAAATATTTTTGCAGGATCACACAAGTATACCCTATATCAAATAGCATGCCTGCTCAATGGGTGGCTGGGAGGTAAAGGGTAGTTTTTGACAGTGAGAAGGGGAGAGAACTTGGAATTCAAAATTTTAAAGAGGAGTGTTAAACATTGTTTTTACATGACATTCAGGAAAAATAAATTATAAAATAAACATTAAAACAACAACAATATAAGTGGAAAGTTCTACATACCCTTTCCATAAAGGGAATTTACCCAAGGATGTGGAAAATGGCAGGAGGGTTCTGCACCCCCGTGGAAGAGCAGTTGGCCCATGGTTCAAGGACACATGGGGTTAGGCACAGAGAAACAAGAGCAGGAGGAGGAACACATCGCTGGAGAGGCCAGCCACACCAGTGCCCGGATGGTAGTGAAAGGAAGAACATGCCAGCAAGCAGGCACACAGGGGCCAGATGCAGAAGCATGCAGGAGACAATGGGGGACATGGTGGTGACCAGGGACACACACACAGTACTGCTGAGTGGATGGACAAAATACCAAAATGCAGGGACCAAACTCTCCAAAGGGTAAGTAGTCTGAAATCAAAGTCTCCTCTCTCAACACTGGAGTTTTGAAGCCCAGGTCAGATCCAGAAGTAGTGGTAGCTTTTTCTCTGGCAGGTCTGGTTTTCTGCTTTCACGTGGAGGATTTCTGTAACCGTTTCTTTGGGGGTTTAGGGGGAGGGATTGGATGGGTGGTTGGAAGCCACAGAGCACCAAGACGAGGGGCAGAAGCAGAAAGAGATCTCAACACATTACAGTAAAGTTTAAATGGGTGGCTTTTTCTTTTGGAAATGGAGAATTCTTCCTCACTTAAAGTCCAATTTGCATATTGTGAATTTACATAAAGCAACATCTAATCTGTGTGCCTTCCTATTCCCATTCACTTTTCTCCCGAGGTCTTCAACATCTAAGTTTTCTAAAATTCTGTTACTCTTACCTGCTTTCTTAATCATTTTATGGATAGATTTCTCTAGCTCTCTGAAGAAAAATGAGTAGATCTCCACTACTGTCCATTCCTTCCTGTAATTCATTTAACTTTTCCTCCTAGAATATAAATGCTATGCCATTTCCCAAATATATTAGTTCATTGTATGTAGTTTCGTGCCTGCTCCTTTTAAGAGGGCTATATCTGCTTTTGTTTTGTCTGGCATCATGACTGCTACACCTCCTTTTTTTACTTCAGTTGAGGTAGAACAGTTTCTGATCTAGGTCCCTATTTGAACTCTGGTTCCCTCTTCCTTTCAAATGAGTTTCTCATAAACAAACAAAGATATTGGTGGATACTGGTTTCTAAGCCATTTTGCTATCCACTTCTGTTTTCCAAGTGAGTTCATTCTTTTCACACAGGCATGATTCCTAAGTATGCGTTTCCCTCCATCCAGTTTCCTTCTGGTTCGCCTCCTCTCTCTCTCTCTTTATCCTATCCCCACTCTAAATTTGGTTTTATAAATAACCACTGTATTCTTTTATTAGCCCACCTTTTTATGCATACGTTTGCTTTCTCTTTTCCACTTCTGTTACCTCTCTGGTAAGATCATTTTTATGACCAAATGTGTAAGTATGTAGATACATATAGAAATAAGAACAAAAATATTTTCCCTTTTTGAACCAATTTATTTGTTGGTTTATGTTCAAGCATTAGTCACTCCTTGTTCCATATTCCTCTCCAGGGTAGAAGCCTTTCTTCTCACACTTTTATGTAAGACCAGTCCCCCCATTCTTTCTCTCCCTTCTGCCTTCTCCCAGGACATCCTTATTTCTCCCCTTATTTCTCTCTATCAATATCATTTACATCATCCCAACCTAAGTGGTTCACTTCCTAATACTCTTTCAATATAGAATCCTCCTTCCTGCTCTAATAACGATAAAAAACTTAGACAATAGGTGTTCCCTTATAGAAAAGTATGGAGTGTAACTTCATTGAGTTGCTTATGATTTCTCTTTCATATTTACCTTTAATGTTTCTTTTGAGTCTTCTATTAGAATGCCATATTTTCTCTTCTGCTCTGGTCTTTTCATCAGGAATTTTTCAATAGCATCTGTTTCATTCAATATTCTCTTTTTTTGTTCTGTTGATGTGTTTCCTCAGAGAGTAAGCCTGTAGTAACAGGAATATTGCCGGAAAGGGTATCTCCTACCACAATCATCTTTTCCTCTGAGTGTTCAGAGAATAAGCCTGTCCTAAGTAGAATGTTCTCAGACAGTGTCTTCAACCCCAAATGTCTTGTCTGCTGAATATTCTGAAGTTAGATGTGCTTCCCCCGAAAGTAAGCCTATAGTAACAGGAGTGTTGACAGAAAGGGTATCTCCCACCACAATTATCTTTTCCTCCGAGTGTCCAGAGAGTAAGGTTGTAGTAAGTAGAATGTTCTCAGACAATGTCTTCAACCCCAAATGTCTCATCTGCTGAATGTTCTGAGGCTAGATGTGCCTCCTCCAAGAGTAAGCCTGTAGTAACAGGAGTTTTGCCAGAAAGTTCAACCCACTACAATTATCTTTTCCTCTGAGTGTTCAGAGAGTAAAGCTGTAGTAAGTAGAATGTTCTCAGAAAGTGTCTTCAAGCCCAAATGTATCATCTGCTGAATGTTCTGAGGTTAGATGTGCTTCCCAAGAGAGTAAGCCTGTAGTAACAGGAGTGTTGCCAGAAAAGGTGTCTCCTGCCACAATTATCTTTTCCTCTGAGTCTTCTGAGGGTAGATGTGTTTCCACAGAGAGTAAGCTTGTAGTAACTGGAATGCTGTCAGAGAGTGTGTCGTGGCACCATTGTCTTTTCCTCTGTGTACTGTAATTACGTTGAGTGCTTTTACTTCCTAAAATAAAAAATACCATTTGTCACATGACATGGCTCTCAGGGAAGAGAAGAGGGAGAGAGGGACGGATACATGGGATACCACGATATAAGATACCGAAAACATCAATGAAAAAGTTTTGAATTGAGGTCAAGGATATAAAGGGTATCTGCGGATAGGGAGAAAGGGGAAAGAAGGGGGTTTTGGAGGTGCAGAGAGATTCCTTCAGGATCAGAGCTTGGCTTGAGACCTCCAGTGCTGAGAGAGGAGACTTTTGACTGTTCTGCACATTTATCCTTATGTCTGGCATCCAATTGTCTGTCTTCTGTCCATCCATGCTAGGGTAGCATGTGTTTTTCTTGGTCCATCTGTCCCCAGAATTCTTCTGTACATGGCCATGTCTGGCCTCCATGTGGCTGTCCCCTTCATGTTCTTCCTCTCAGTTGTGCCCATAACTTCATGTCGCTGGCCACCACACCAGCCTTCTCCTCTTGCTTCTCTTGCTTCTTTGTCCATCGTCCCTGTATGTCCTGGATCTCTCTCCTGGACCTGTCCTTTCACCGCGATGAGTCCCCCTCCCCCCCTTCTCCCTTTTATCCAGGCCCATGGACAATATCACATTACTTGTGGATCCTTCCCCTTGGAGATTTGCCCAAGGGTTCACTTATGCAAAACAAGAACTGTTTGCAGTTGACAAAAAATAAATAAATTAAAGATGGCATAAGTGGAAAGGAATTGGCAGAAGTTTGATGACTTAACATGAATGAGATATGACAGGTAAAATAATACAGTGAGAACTGTTGAAAATCATATAGGAGGTATAAGTAAAAAGAGTAATAATTACTCTAGCTTAGACATACAACTCACTAATATCTTCATTCTATAGTTATAGATTAAGCTCCTGCTGTATTCTGAGCACATAAGAGAGACTGATGGCCTAATGAAGCAATCCACAGTTACTTCTGAAGTTCCTCCTGTGTAAGAGTCACAGTGCTAGATTCTGCAGAAACAAAGACTATTAAAGACATAATCCTTAAGCAGGAGAACCTTAAATTCCCATGAGACAGAAAATACATCAAAGTATGTTGAGAACGAATACAAATGAAGGCAAAGTAGGAGGCAGACTGGGAGCCAGGCCACGCGCAGCTAGAATCAAGGGAGGCTTCATGAAATAGGTGATGCTTAAACTATCTGGATGGAAGAGAGGTGCTCTGACGCCAAAAGACACACTACCAGCTTCAGTTGAAGTCGCCCTTTGGAGCCTTGTTAGCAGCAAGACCATAGTTAAGTCACCTAAACTTTTAGTGCCCCAGACCACTCAGTAAGATCACAGACATATTCAGAGGAGCTCTAAATCTTCCTGAGGAGGCAGAAAAAACTGAGTGCTTGACTAGGTAGAGTCTGACATGCCCTTGCCCAAGATCACATAACAAGTAAAGGCTTAAAGCTGGATTTGAACTCAGATCTTACAAACTCCAGGTACAGGACTCTAACCACTGAACAACCTAGATGGAGGGCTTCAGACATCCCTGAAGACCCTTGCCTAGCCAATTTCCAGGAGGCTGCTTTGAGCCCAAGAAAGGCTAAGAAAAGAGCTCATTCTCAGTGCCAGGCAGTTTTATAAGGGCTCAGTCACTTCAAAATTCACCACCCATCCTGAGAAATAATTCTACTATTCTTCCCTGATTTAGGAACTCCCCAAATAGCTTTATGCACAGAAAATTACACAGAAAATGTAAACTGCCTTTTAAGGAAACAGCAACAGAAACTTCATCTATCTCATGGGATACTTTAGAAGTTGTCTGGATAAGAACAAGCCAGGTGACATTTTTTTGTTCTCTTTCTCAAGTTCAGTTTCCCAGGCTAAGGAGAAATTGTAAATATCTGAAGGAGAAATCTCCTTTGAACCCTCATAATTCCATTTCTGCTGAGCCACATGAGTTTTGTGACTCCTGGCTATGTATGAGGCAATCAGGGGCCAAGTCTTTTTTCATATTCTGAGAGGTTGGAATTTTGCTTGGGGTTTTGTGTGTGGGAAGCTACTATTGATTCCATGGACAGAATTCTGAGTAGCGGTTTGTTAAGAGCCCCTCCTCTACTCATTGGTTTGTACTCTCCTGATCCATGGCAAGGCCAGCCCAGCCCAGCCCAAAAAACCTCGCCCTGACACCAAGGCAGTGGGGCATGAACCGCAGTGCAGTCAGAGCCATTCTAGCGATAAAGGCTAAAAAGTGAATCTGAATGAATTCAAGAGTGACAGAACCCACAGAGAGACTGAGCAAGGCGGATTCCCAGCCCAGGAAAGTGCCTACTTAGGTTGGCGTAAGAAGAATGCTGAGCCAAAGGAAGCCAAGCCAGCATGGAGCACAGAGCAGAGAATAGCGGACCAAGAGAAAAATCTACAGCCAGGCATACAGGAGACTCACCCAGCCTGAGAGGTTTCCAGCCAACTCACCAGAGGACCGAGGATCATCGAACAATGTAGGAAAAAACTCGGGTGCCATAGCAGGGGCAGCAAGTTCTGTGGGAGCAATCTGGATGTTTAAACTTATACATACATACTGCCAGAAGCCAAGATGGAAGAATAAAGTTTAGTGGCTCCTCTAAATCCCTCCCATACCAAGAAAAGTCCAGAATTAAATGTTCTAATCAGAGTAAAAGCTTCAATCAGGGGAAGCAGTCCCAGGCTGGGGCAGGGTTAAGGGCAGGGAGAAGACAGTATGGAATCTAAGCCCAGTAGGGTGGAGCCAGTAAACCCTACCAAGAAAAGCCAATTTAGCACCACTTGCCCAATTAGCAAATAACAGCTTTGCCTCAGGCCTTCAGCTGTAGCCGGCTCTGAACCTTCTTGAGCCCTAGCTCAGGGACACAGACTCTGAAACCCAAAGGAGTTAGAGCACCTGACCACAACAAGTTACTCTGTAAGCATCAGGGTAACTCAGGGGAATTACTGAGAGTCTTGGTATTAGCATCAGGCTACATACTCAGAGCTTACAACTACCAACCCCCCAATTCCCAACATGACAAGCTTAACACTCCTGCACCCCAGACTTGGATATCCACTCCAGACTCCAGGACAGAGGCATTCACAGTGGGGAAGAAGGAAACTGCAAAGGCTAGGACCATCAAATCCTTTTATAGTGAGCAAGAACAAATTCAGAAGGCAATAGGGACTCTGTATCCACACTGGAGACCACAGAAGGAAATGCAAATTGGTCTCAAGCCTCCTTCGATGATCTCAAAAACGATTTTAAAAATGAAATTAGAGAACTAGGAGATAAATTCAAATCGACAGTGTCCAAACTGGAAAAAAAATCTCACTGAAGAAATCAAACCTTCGTAAAGCAAAATTGGAGTGCTAGAACAGGAGGTCCAAAATTTAACTGGAGAAAATGCCTCCCTAAAAATGAAAAATGAAAATAAGAATAAGGAATTCCAAAAACCAGCTGCGGAAAATAACTCACTAAAAATGAGAATCAGACAACTTGAAGCTAAGGTCTCTATGATGAAAGAAGAGTCATTCAAACAAAACATAAAGACTGAAAAATTGGAGGAAAGTGCAAAATATCTCAATCAAAAAACAACCGACCTGGAAAACAGATCCAGGAGAGATAACCTAAGAATTATCGGCCTACCAGAAAATCATGATGAAAAAACCAGCCTGGAGAGCATCCTCCATGAGATTGTTGAAGAGAACTGTACTGAGGTCCTAGAATCAGAGGGAGAAATAGTTATTGAAAGAATCCACTGATCTCCTCCTGAAAGAGATCCAAATTTGAAAACTCCAAGAAATATTGTAGCCAAACTCCAGAGCTACAAAGTCAAGGAAAAAATACTGAATGCAGCCAAAAAGAAGCAATTCAAATATCGCGGAACTACAGTAAGGATTACACACGATCTGGCAGCTGCTACATTAAAAGATCAGAGGGAATGGAATGCCATTTTTTGTAAAGCAAAAGAGCTAGGACTGCAACCAGGGATCAACTACCAATCAAGACTGACCATATACTTTCAGGCAAAAAGATGGTCATTTAATGAAATAAAGGACTTCCAGACTTACTTTCTGAAAAAGCCTGAGCTCAATGGAAAAGGTAATCAAGAAAAACAAACACTCACACACACATATACATGCACAGATGTTCACACATGCACATAACTTGGGACTCAATAAAAGCAAACTGTTTACATTCCTTTATGAGAAGCAGATACCTGTCAAATCTGAAATTTGTACAAATATTGTGACCCTGGTGGGGGATGTACACAGAAAGAGGGTGTTCATAGAAACAAACTAATCTGAAGATTAAAAAAAGTGATTAGGGGAAGAAAGGGGAGAGGAGGAAAAGTAGAGGTAGAAGATGGTAGATTGTACCACCGGATGAGGCATAAAAACCATACTGAAATGGAGGTGGGGGATGGACAGGGAAGAACGTCATATGATCGTTACTCTCATTGGTTCTGATTTAAAGAGGGATCAAGAAAAATGGCTTTTTAGATTCTAACATGAAAAGACACAAAAATTCATAATAATTGATGGAAAAGAGTGAGGGAGAAGAGCAATGTATTAAATTTACTAGCATCAGTTTGGGTTCAATAAGGGAATAACATTCTCTGTTAAGAAGAAAAATCTATTGTACCCTACAAGGAGTAGGAGGGATAAGGGAGGAGGGGTTTAAGAAGGGGAGCATATTCAGGGGGGAGGGGAAGAGTAGCAAGGGGGAAGGTAGTGAAAAGGGGGGAATCACAGGGTGGGAATACCGAGGGAGTTGGTGGTCAAAAGGGAAATTCTTAAGGAGGAAAAGGGACAACAAAGGCATAAAGATATAAACAGGGGTGGGAATAAGATGGAGGAAAAGTCACAGAGAGAAATTATAACCGTGAATGTGAATGGGATGAACTCTCACATAAAATAGAGGCATACAGCAAAATGGATTAAAAACCACAGTCCTACAATATGTTGTCTACAAGAAATGCATCTGAAACAAGGGGAGACACACAGGGTAAAGGTAAAAGGATGGAGTAGAATATATTATGCCTCGGCAAAAGCAAAAAAAGCAGGGGTAGCAATTCTTATCTCAGATAAAGCAAAAGCCAAAATAGATCTAATAAAAAAAGAGAAGGAAGGAAACTACATCCTGCTAAAAGGCACCATCGAAAATGAAGCAATATCATTACTTAACATGTATGCACCAAGCAGTATAGCATCAAAGTTCCTAGAGGAAAAGTCAAGGGAATTAGAGGAGGATGTAGATAGAGTTGATTTTATGAAAAAATCAATAAAATTGATAGAACCTTAGTCAATTTGATAAAAAAAGAAAGAAGAAAACCAAATTCTGAGTCTCAAAAATGACAAGGGTGAATGTACCTCCAATGAAGATGAAATTAAAACAATAATTAGGAATTATTTTGCCCAACTGTATGCACATAAATTTGACAACCTTAGTGAAATGGATGTATATTTACAAAAACACAAGTTGCCCAAACTAACTGAAGAGGAAGTAAATTACTTAAACAACCCCATCTAAGAAAAAGAAATTGAAAAAGCTATCAAAGAGCTACCTAGGAAAAATCCCCAGGGCCAGATGGATTCACTAGTAAATTCTATCAAACATTTAAAGATCAATTGATTCCAATACCCTACAACTATTCAGGAAAATTTGTGAGGAAGGAGTCCTTCCTAATTCTTTCTATGACACAAATATGGTACTGATACCTAAATCAGGGAGAGACAAAAGGGAGAAAGAAAATTATCGACCACTCTCCCTCATGAATATAGATGCAAAAACCTTAAATAAAATATTAGCAAAAAGGCTACAGCAACTTATAACTAAAATAATGCGTTTTGACCAGGTTGGATTTATTCCAGGAATGCAAGGATGGTACAATATTAGGAAAACCATCAGTATCATCGATCATATCAACAATAAAATTAG
>CM053602.1:56919448-56944762 GCA_028646575.1 Pseudocheirus occidentalis | reverse complement strand
CAAAATACAACATCCATTCCTATTAAAAATACTCAAAAGTATAGGAATAAATGGAGTTTACCTTAGAATAATAGGCAGCATCTACTTAAAGCCATCAGCAAGCATTATATGCAATGGGGATAAACTAGAAGCATTTCCAATAAGATCAGGGGTGAAACAAGGATGCCCACTATCACCCCTCTTATTATATCTAGTACTAGAAACATTAGCAGTAGCAATTAGAGAAGAAAAAGAAATCAAAGGAATCAAATTAGGCAAAGAAGAGACTAAACCAGCACTCTTTGCAGATGACATGATGATATACTTGGAGAATCCTAGAGAATCAAGTAAAAAACTTCTTGAGACAATACACAAATTTAGCAAAGTTGCAAGGTATAAAATAAACCCACATAAATCCTCAGCATTCCTATATATTTCCAATGAAACCCAACAGCAAGAGACAGTAAGAGAAACCCCATCTAAAGTTACTGCAGACATTATAAAATATTTGGGAATCTACCTGCCAAAACAAACCGAATACCTTTATGAACACAACTACAAAACACTTTTCACACAAATGAAAGCAGGTCTCACACATTGGAAAAACATCAATTGCTCATGGCTGGGTAGAGCTAATATAATACAAATGACAATTTTACCTAAATTAAAGTACATATTTGGTGCCATAACAATCAATCTGACAAAATATACTTTACAGAACTAGAAAAAATAGTGACAAATTTCATTTGGAAGAACAAAAAGTCCAGAACATCAAGGCAACTAATGAAAAGAAATGTTAGGGAAGGTGGCCTAGCCATACCAGATTTTAATCTGTATTATAAAGCAGCGGTCCTGAAAACTGCCTGGTACTGACTAAGGAACAGAGTAGTGGATCAATGGAATAGCCTGGGTACTAAAGACTCAGTAGTCTACGACTATAGTAATATACTGTTCAATAAGCTCAAAGACCCCATTTTCTGGGTTAAGAATTCACTATTTGACAAAAACTGCTGGGAAAATTGGAATATAGCATGGCAGAAACTGGGCATAGACCATTATCTAATGCCATACACCAAAGTTAAGTCTAAATGGATGCATGATCTAGATATAAAGGCTGATACTGTAAATAATTTGGAGAAGCAAGGAATAGTTTCCCTGTCAGATTTATGATGCAGGGAAGACTTTATGACCAAAGAAGATTAGGAAAGCATTATAAAATGCAAAATAGATAATCTTGAGTACATCAAATTGAAAAGTTTCTGTACAAACAAAGCCAGTGTAACCAAGATTAAGAGGGAAGTGGGAAATTGGGAAAGAATATTTGCAGCTAGTGTCTCTGATAAAGGCTACATTTCTAAAATGTACAGGGAATTAAATAAAATGCACAAGAATGCCATTCATTTCCCAATTGAAAATGGTCAAAGGATATGAACAGGCAATTTATAGAGGTAGAAATTAAAGATATATTTACACACATGGAAAAATGCCCCAAATCACTATTGATTCATGAAATGCAAATCAAAACAACGTTGAGGTACCACATCTCACCAATCAGATTGGCTAAGATGACAAAACCAGAAAATGACAAGTGCTGGAGAGGACGTGGAAAAATTGGAACTCTAATGCATTGTTGGTGGAGTTGTGAACTAATACAACCATTCTGGAAGGCAATCTGGAACTATGCCCAAAGGGCTAGAGATAATAGCATACCCTTTGACCCAATAATACCACTTTTGGGCTTGTATCCCAAAGGGATCACAGAAGTGGAAAAGGGTCCCATATGTACAAAAGTATTTATTGCGACTCTCTTAGTGGTGGCAAAAACTGGAAATTTAAGGGATGCCCATCAATTGGGAAATGGATGAACAAGTTATGGTATATGAATGTGATGGAATATTATTGTGCTATAAGAAATGGGAAGGAGATTGACTTCATACTTACCTGGAGAGGCTTATACAAATTGTTGCTGAGTGATAAGAGAAGAAATAGGAAAATTTTGTACACAGTCACGGAGACATCATATGTGTGACGACCAATTTTGAAAAACTGGATGCTTCTCAGCATCGCACAGTTAAAAGACAACTCTACAAGTCTCAGGACGGAAGGAGATGTCTACATTCAGGAAAGACCCAGAAAGATCAGAGTTAAAAAGGAGACTGAAGCAATGCATTCCATCATTCTTTTCAATGTTTGACTTTTGGTTCTCTTTTCTCATTGTTCACTCCATTGGCTATAACACCTATACAACCAGACTATTGTACAATGTGAAGGAGTTTGCAGATCCTATACATGATTGCATGCCACCATGGTGTGGATGGGGGAAGGGGAGGAAGGGGAGAAAAATCTGTAACTCAAGTGACTCTGGAACTGAATCTTGTAACCTAAAAGTAAAAAAAACAAGTCAAAAAAAATTTTGAAACCACACACAAAAGAGAAAATCCTCTTAACCAAATTGAGTTGAAAGTAGGCAAAGAAGATAACAAAAATTGTCCAAAGTCTTTAAAACAAAACTCCATTAGACCCCAATGAAAGCATTAAGAAGAAAAGGTTCTTTATTTATTTCAAAACACTTACAATGACATTTTTGTGACAGCTATGAATTGGAAATACAGCTCATAAACAGTGGAATATCAAGTGTGACATGGAACATGAAAGGCATGGAATACTGCTCCCATGCATTAAGAAATGATGTGTCTGAGTACAGAGAAGTATGGAAAGATCTTCATGACTTGATACAATGTGAATTAAGCAGAGCCAAGAAAACAGTATTTAGAACATGACAATTGAAACAACTGAAATGGAAAGAACGACCCAGCAAAAATTTCAAACTTCAAGTACCAACTTGGTAAAGATCAAGGGGACCTGAAAAGTAATCGTAAGAAGACACCATTACCTGACCACGTCCAGGAGGTTAGAGGTCCACAGGTGTCACACATTGCACACCTTTTCCCAATGCATCAATCAGCCGGAATGGCTTTTCTTTTCCTTGATTTATTTCAAGACATGGATCTCAAGAATGGGAAGAATGAGGGATACAGAGGATACCCTTGTGATGTAAGAAACCAAAAACATCAATAAAACATTAAAAAGAGCTCACGTATCTCAAGGGAAATAATGAGGGGCAAGGAGGAAAGAAAGGGTTTTGGTTTTAGTGATTATCGACAGCAAATCAAAAATCAGTCACAAAGCTGTGATTATGGATGTAATTGCTGTTGCTGGTTCATCCTGTCCGAGTTTTTCTGACCCCATTTCTTGTTTCCCTGGCAAAGATACTGGAATGCTTTGCCATTTGTATCTCCAGCTCATTTGACAGATGAGGAACTAAGGGAAACAGAGCTAAGTGACTGGCTGATGGTCACAGAGCTACCAAGTGTCTGTGGCCAAGTTTGAATTCAAGTAAATGAGTCTTCCTGACATTAGGAGCTACAAAATATTAGCTGCCCTTAAACAATTTAATCTTGAGGAGGCTGGAGCCAAGAAGGCAGTGCAGAAGCAGCAAAGTTCCACAGCTCCCACACAGCCACCCTAAATACCCATAAAACGCAACTCTAAACAAATTCTAGGGCTCCAAAACTCACAAAAACACAGAAAACACTTCTCTTGTGGAAGGCAGCTCAGCAGGAGGGGCTCAAGGTGGCAGGCTGGGAGCAGAGGCTAGCTCAGCCCAAAACCAAACCCAAGGCCTGGCTCCAGGGCCCAGCATCCCAAACCTCAGCATGAGTCTACACTGGAAAGCAGATCTACAGTACCTGAAGCAATCTTCACAGCTATCAAGGTGTGAAAAACAAGGATTAAAGAAAGGTTAGTGAAAGTGAAGCTTTCAAGCTAATTTTAGGGGAGTAAAAGCAGTCTGCCAATCTGCCCCCAAGGGCAAGGAAGCAGTGGGGGAAGGGCAGGATCTGCTACAACTGGCAACTGCTCCACTGGGCTTCTTCAGAGCTGCCCATAGGCAGGCTGAGCCAATCTACTGGAGCCAAGGGCGTTGAGCAGCGAGGATCTGGATCGAGGTCTTGGTTGGTGGTGTTGGCCTGCACTCTCTGCAAGCCAAAGCTGGTGGGGGCTGCAGCATCCCCCAACAGCTCCGGCAGCTGTGAAAACCCAAGTGATTTGGGACAGAGTTTTTCCCCTGGAAGCATAGTTCTGCAAAACTAAAAATAACCAACCGGTTAATTGACTTGCCAACATGAGGAAAAGGAAACAAAATAAGAACAGCAATAAAACTCTAGAATCCTTTTTTGTGGACAAAAAGAATCAAAGTATGGAACGGGAGGAAGACAACACAGTCAGAACCCCCACACCAAATGCTTCCAAGACACTTGAAGAATGCCTAGAAGCTACAGATCAACTGAAAAAGGACTTTGAAAAACAATAAGAAAAGTGGAGAAAAAATTGGGAAGGGAAATGAGAATGATGTGAGCAAATCATGAAAAGAGCGTCAACAACCTGACTGAAGAAAACAACACTATGAAAGTAGATTAACTCAAATCGCAAAAAAGGCACATAATGCCAGTGATGAGAAGAATGCCATAAAAAGTCAAATTTGACAGATGGAAAAAGAATCTCAAAAGCATTCTGAAGAGGATAATTCCTTCAGAATTAGAAAGGAGCAAGTAGAAGCTAATGACTTTATGAGAAACCAAGATTCTATTAAACAAACACAAACAAATGAAAAAGTAGAAAGCAATGTGGAATATCTTCTTGAAAAAAAAAAACACTTACCTGGAAAATAGATCCAGGAGAGACAATTTGAAAATTATTGGTCTACCTGAAACCCATAACCAAAAAATGAACTTGTAAAGCATTCTTCAAGAAATCCTCAAAGAAAATTGCCCTGATATTTTAGAATCACAGGGAAAAATAGAACTTGAAAGAATTCACCGATCCCCTCCTCATAATGGTCGCCAAAAGAAAACCCTTAGAAATGCTATTGCCAGGTTCTGGAATACCCACTTAAAGGAGAAAATATTACAGACTGCCAAGAGAAAACCATTTGAATTCTGTGGAAGCACTATTAGGATAACCCAGGATCTGGCAGCTTCTACCCTGAGGGATCAAAGGGCATGGAATATGATATTATGAAGATCAAGTGAGCTGGGATTAAAACAAAGAATCAACTACCCAGCAAAATTGAGCATATTTTTCCAGGGGAAAATATGGTCATTCAGTGAGGTGGAGGACTTTCAAGCATTGTTGCTGAAAAAACCAGATCTGTACAGAAAATTTTACAATCAAACACAAGAAATATGAGAATATAAAGATGGGAAAGAAATTATAAGGAACTTATCAACAATGAACTATTCACATGACAATATGGCAAAATGATAACAATAACCGATGATGCTTTTCTTAGTATGAGGATAGGTGAAAGGAATACGTATGTGTGTGTGTGTGTGAGTGTGTGTGTGTAGAGAGAGATAGATAGATAGAAAGATAGATAGATAGATGATAGATAGGTGAAAGGAATACAAGTGTGTGAATGTGTGTGTGTATACTTACACATATGTCTATATAGACAGGTATATATGCATATGAATACATATCTGAGCATGTGCGTATATGTGTATATAGCGGGTATAGTATCAATAGAACATAAAGGGATGATACTTTAAAAGGTGAAATTCTGAGGTGGGAGAGGACTAGAATGAGAGGAGACAAGGAGAGACAAAATGAGATTAAGCATGCCCTATATAAGAGGCAAGGGATTGCTTACAACTTTACTTTCATTTACTCTCATTGAATTTGGCTTAGAGAAGGAATGGCACAAACACTAAACTGGTCATCATGCCACACAGGAGAGTAGGGGGCATGGGGATGAGAGGGGGGATAACAGAGGGGAGGCCAGGGTCTAGCTGAGGGATGCTGGAAGCACACACTTCGGTTAATGAATAGGGACAGAGTAGAGAACAGAAGGGAGGTATGGATAGGAAGGAGGGACATATTATCACTGTCACAATATATCCACTGTGAAGATGTCCTGTGTAATTACACATGCACAGCCTGTATTGAATTGCTTGTCCTTCCAGTGTGGGTGGGTGACAAGGGGGCAACCGAAAGAATCTAGAATTTAAAGCTCTGCAATAAATGCAACTAAGAATTAAGATATACATGGGTTGGGGTAGGGAGACCCTCCCTGCCCTATCAGAATGTTAGAGAGCAGATCTGGTAAGGGGCTACACAGTTGGGTTGCTGTTTTGAGGTTGGGGTAGGGGAAAGACAGGGAGAAAATTTGTAATTAAAAAATCCGATGGAAATGAATGATGTAAACAAGAAAACAAATTTAAAAATTATTTTAAAAAACAATTTCAGCTTGCAAAAAGTTGAAAGGGAGATCCTTTGAAAAGATTAGGTAAGCAATGAACAGAAGAAAATAAATAAAATAAAATAGCATTTAAAAAATCCAAAGGCAGCAGTTGGTGGTGGGGGGGGGGGATTGTGACATTAAGCAACAAAAACAAAAGCAATAAAACAAACCAAAACAATACAAATGGGATGAACGAAAACCAGTTTGCCTCATCTTTGATAGGTCATCAACACCTCTCCCCACTTCTCAAATTAAACCACAAATTGATGCACATCTTACATATAAAAGGGAAGTCAATAGCAAATTAGAGGAGCAAGCAGGAAATCACTTTTCACACAGATGGATGGGGAAGAGATTAAGAGAAAAGAAACAATGGAGAAGATCACAGGAAATAAAATGGATGATTCTCCTTTTATAAAGGTGACATGTTTCTGCACAAACAGAGCAAATCCAGTTAAAATTGAAGGGTAACAGTTAAGTGAAGAAAAGCATCTCTGCAGTAAAATTCTCTAAGGATTGTTGCATATGCAATGCAGAAAAGGAACTGATTCCAGTTTGCAAGATTAAGAGCCATTCTCCAGTACATCAGAGGAACAGGAAGGTTTCTAAGGAAGAAATCCAAGCTATCAAGAGCCCTGTGACAACATGTTCCAAATCGCTCATTAGGAGAGAGGTGCACATTAAAACGCCTCTCTTCTTTGAGTTTGTAAATCAAAGAGATCCACAGGTTCAGGGACAGGCCTATCTTTCTATTCAACAATAAGGTCCATGGAAACAAGTCTTTTGCCTGGTGCTGTTTGACATTAGAAGAAAAATCAAATATGCTATTAAATTAAATGATGCCAAAAGAAAGAAATGACAGGGACAAGGTGAGGGAAAGACTTCCTAGATTGGCTACTCTCTCCCCATGCTCTAGGTCAAGTAGGGAGAGGAGGAAGGGATTAAGAATGAATGGAAATGTCCTCCAGAGGAGAAGAGGGAGAGAGTGTCCTCAAATGCTTCTCTCTGTTGGCCTCCACCAAATTCACCCCACCTGAAGACTTCCCAAGCCCCAGACCTCCAGAAAAAAGTCTGGGAATATAGGAAGCCTGAGGCAGGAGCAGCTGGCACACACAGGATCACCCCTGAACATATTCACCCACACATAGTCACACAGCCACACCAACACACACACTAAGTCTCTGTGTGTGTGTGTGTGTCTCTCTCTCTCACACACACACACACATGCACACACGGACACACAGAAACACAGAAAGGTGATCCTACCTTTATATATCATACAGGTATAAAAAAGGTATTGATATTTCCAGGACCTTCCAACCGACTCTTACACACAGCCTGTAGAACACTAAGCAAAGGCAAGTGGGTAAGGGGTTCATGAAAAAGTGTGGAGGAGGTAAGAGAAGAGAGGGAGGAGAAAGCGAAGGGCTGAGGCAGGAGCAGGGGAGGAAGCACTTACCTCAATCACAGCTACTTAGGCACAAGAAGAACCCTCAGGAAACAGACAGTCTGGAAGGAGAGGTAAAAGAGGGGTAGGCTGGGATGTTGTTGCTGTGTTTGTTCTTCATTCTGGAAGACCATGATATCAGGGAGATGATGACATGACTTGCAGTTGACTTTGATTTGAGTGAGGGAGGGAGGTACAAGGTCACCAGCCTCTCTTTCTCCTCCAGGATCAATCTGATTACAGTAAACTGTTATTCTCAGGATGTCGGGAGATGGACCAGGATGGCATCTTTTAACTAGGGCCTTTTCAGGTTCTCAAACTGAGTGAGACAATGCCCATTCAGTCAATAGCTTCCTTTAAGTACATTCTCAAGTCCCCTATCCCTCTGCCAGAATTTGATTGGGACAGGAAGACTCTGAGGGTCCTGGTTAAAGCAGAAATTTGGAGGGAAAGGAAAGTGGCTGACAGGCATGTAGATCTCCTCGGCTCCCCATAGTAACTTTCTCTTCAAGACAAAGAAGACTTTCTCTTAATAGAAGATGGGATAAAGTCTTCCCTACTTCATAGCTCTTACAGGCAAACTATCCTTTCCTTCCCCAGATTACTTCCAGTATCAGCATTTATACTTAGATTGTGCACCCATTTAGACTTGATTTTGGTGTACTGCATTAGATGATGGTCTTTGCCCTCTTTCTGCCATGTTATATTCCAATTTTTCCCAGCAGTTTTTGTCCAATACTGAGTCCTTTTCCCAAAAACTGGTGTCTTTGGGCTTGTCAAACAGCATATTACTATAATCGTTGACTACTCAGTATTTTGTATCCAGTCTATTCCACTGATCCACTATTCTATTCCTTACCCAGTAGCAAGCAGTTTTGATGACTGCTGCTTTATATTAGAGATTAAAATCTGGTGCTGCTAGGCCACCTTCCCTAGCATTTATTTTCACTGATTGCCTTGATATTTTGGACCTTTTGTTCTTCCAAATGAATTGTGTCACTACTTTTTCTAGTTCTATAAAATAAGATTTTGGTAGATTAATTGGTATGGCAGTAAATATGTAATATAGTTTAGGTAAAATTGTCATTTTTATTGTATTAGCTCAGCCCACCCACAAGCAATTGATGTTTTCCCAATTAGTTAGATCTGATTTTCTTCATCTGAAAAGTGTTTTGTAGTTGTGTTCATAAAGGTATTTGGTTTGTTTTGTCAGGTACATTCCCAAATATTTTATAGTGTCTACAGCAACTTTAAATGGAGTTTCTCTTACTATCTCTTGCTGTGGGACTTTGTTGGAAATATATAGGAATGCTGAGGATGTATGTGGGTTCATTTTATATCCTGCAACTCTGCTTAATTTATTTTTTGTCTCAAGACATTTTTTACTTGATTCTCTAGGGTTCTCCAGGCATATCATCATAACATCTTCAAAGAGTGAAAGATTATACTCTTGTTTGCTTATTTTGATTCCTTTGATTTCTTTTTCTTCTCTAATTGATACTGCTAACATTTCTAGCACTTGACTGAATAAGAGTGGTGATTGTGGGCATCCTTGTTTCACCCCTGATCTTATTGGAAATGCTTCTAGTTTATCCCCATTACATATAATACTTGCTGATGACTTTTAGTAAATGCTACCTATTATTCTAAGGAAAACTCCATTTATTCCTATACATTCTAGTGTTTTTAGTAGGAGTGGATGTTGTATTTTGTCAAAAAGTTTTTTTGCATCTATTGAGATAATTATATGGTTTCTGGTATTTTTATTGTTGATATGAGCAATGGTACTGCTGGTATTCTTTCCTAATACTGAACTATCCTCTCATTCTTGGAATAAATCTAACCTGATCAAAATGTATTATCCCTGTGATAAGTTGCTGAATTCTTTTTTTACTTGTATTGTATTTAAAATTTTTGCATGTATATTCATGAGGGAGATTGGTCTGTCATTTTCTTTCTCTGTTTCATCTCTCCCTGATTTTGTTATCAGTAATATATTTGTGTCATAAAAAGAATTTGTTAGTACTCCTTCCTCACCAATTTTCCCAAATAATTTGTAGAGTATTGCATCAGTTGATTTTTAAATGTTTGATAGAATTCTCTAGTAAATCCATCTGGCCCTGTTGATTTTTTTCCTAGGGAGTTCTCTGACACCTTGTTCAATTTCTTTTTCTGAGATGGCATTATTTAAGCAATTTACTTCCTCTTCAGTTAATCTGGGAAACTTATATTTTTGTGACTATTCATCCATTTCACTATTATTGTAAACTTTCGTGCATACAATTGGGCAAAATAATTTTTAATTATTGTTTTAATTTCCTCTTCATGGGAGGTACATTCACCTTTTTCTTTTTTGATACTTGAAATTTGGTTTTCTTCTTTCTTTTTTTATCATATTGATTAAAATTCTATTGATTTCATGTTTTTTTCATAAAACCAACTCTTAATTTTATGAGTTCAATAGTTTTCTTACTTTCAATTTTATTAATCTCTCCTTTGGTTTTCATTATTTCTAATTTAGTATTTAATTGGGGGTTTTTGATTTGTTCTTTTATTAGCTTTTTTAGTTGCATGCCCAATTCATTGACCCCTGTTTTCTATGAGTTATTCATGAATGCATTCAGGGATATAAAACTTCTCCTAAGAACTGCCTTGTCTGAAAACCGCAAGTTTTGGTATGATGTCTCATTACTGTGATTCTCTTGAATGCAATTACTGATTGTTTCTTTAATTTCTTGTTTCACTAACTCATTCTTTAGGATTAAATTATTTAGTTTCTATAATTTTTTTTGCCTGTCTTCCCATGGCCCTATATTGCATGTAATTTTTATGGCATCATGTTCTGAAAATGATGCATTTAATTTTTCTGCCTTTATGCAGTGAATTGTTAAGTTTTTGTGCACTAGTACATGGCCGATTTTTGTGTATGTGCAATGTACCAATGAGAAGAAGGTATATTCCTTTTTATCCCCAAACTACATGCTATTGTTCTTTTTCAGGTTTAGGTCAATTTCTTTTTTCCCATTGTCCACTCCATTGGTTACAACCCTTCTATACAACCAGTCTAATGTCCAGTGTGAAAGTATTTGCAGACCCTATACTTGATTGCATGCCACCTTGGTGGGGGGTGGGGGAAGGGGAAAGGGAGGGGAGAAATTTTGAAACTCAAGGGATTGTAGTACTGAATCATGTAAACTAAAATTAAATAAACAAATCAATTTAAATAAATTGAAGATGAGAGTGGGTGGGCACTGCCATTAGTCTCTTCTAAAACTAAGGGGGAAGGGAGAAGGGAGGAGAGGGGTTTCTGACATTAGATCCAGAGCAGTGGGGAACCCCTCCCCCATCCCCTTCAGCCACTATCACCCAAACTGGCTAAAGGAGGGGACCAAAGGGGAATCCCCCACCTAGAAGTGGGCCTGGGGCTGACCAGGCTTCCAGGTTCCTTAGGACAGGCTGCTGGGATTGGGGGTGCAGACAGCAGCAGAGCTCAGCTTGGGGTTGATATCACAAAAAACAGATGTCCTGCCACTAGTGAATTGACACAGTGGAAACACACGTGGAATGTTAGGCACAGACCTAGACTAGGGACTGGGAATCTGCAGCCTCGAGCCCACATGTTCCCTTCTAGGTCCTTGGATGCGGCCTTTCACTGAGTCCAAATTTTACAGAACAAATCTTTTTATTAAAGGGATTTGTTGTCTGAAGTTTGGATTCAGTTAAAGGGTCACACTTGGGCACCTAAAAGGCCACATGTGGCCTCCTGGGAGGCTGAAAGTTCTGCAATCCTGACTTAGACTGAAGTTCTGCCTTACTTACTGTGTAGCCTTGGCAAACTACTTACACTCTCTAAGCCTTAATTTTCATATCTATAAAATGGAAATGAAAATAAAACCTAGACAAAGACAATCCCGGTGTGGTTGTAAGGTCTAAATGAGATGTTTGCAAAGTGCTTTTTGAAGCATGGCACCTCATAGAAATGTTTATTTTTATCACTATCATTCACTTGTTAGCTGTTCTGATGGAGTTTACATCTCATGATACTGATTCTTTCCTAGTTAATGTTCTTCAGATCATTGCACAGAACTACCATCTATTCTAACTCAGGCAAAATATTAGGATCTGTACTCATCTGCTGCAGGCTCCTTGAATACACCTTTAGGGCCATTCTGTGAATAGACAGGATTGTGGGGATCCTATGTTCCTCACCCTGTTCCCACATGGTTTTCTGGTCTTCCCCTTGGTCTCTGTATTTTTCAACGTTTTCATTCAGGCTGCTTAGAGATAAGGAACACTTGCTATTCTATTAAAAACACTGTTCTCTGGTGTTTATGGATCAATGTTGTGTCTACAAGAAAGGGGACTATAATTTTGTTCCTCGACTGTGTTTTAGTTCCAGTACAACTTATTTTTAAACTCCCAAGCAACACCTAAGGTCTCTGTTTGTCACAGGAACATTGTCATCTGTTCACTTTTGAAAGATATTGAGCTGATGATGGATAATTCCAGTCAGCAGTTCACACCTTGCTGAGGAGAAATTAGGCACTATTGTTTTACAATCTCCAGTGAACATTTGCTCCCCTTCTACCATTTTTTCCATAGTCTGCTGATTGCTAAATCTCGCTCCTGAAGTAAAATCTAGAATTTCTGCTGATAATGACCTTAGGTGTGATTGCCATCAGAAACATCTTCCAATTCTATAACTAAACCTACATGATAAGCACTTGGTTTTGGGTTCTATCTATACTCACTGATGGTGAATTCTTGGGGAATGTCACCTATGGGGCACTTCTGGACTCCACTGTTGGATCTTTTCTATATTACAGGCTTCCCCAAGGAGTGACTGCTTTTAGATACACTGGACCTATCCAGAGGTGACCATCTATATCATTTTTAACTAACTTTTACTATTCCTAAGTGAAGTGTTATATCTCTGGGTTCCATAAGTGTTTCTTTCTGTTTTAATTTGTTTTATGAGTGCTATTAATGAGAAATGTTGATTTCTGTGTTTCATTATGTGGTAGATTTTTCTAAGGATCTTTTCCAAGTCTCTTGTGCATTTTTGCAGAAATAAGAAAGGACCTTTCTATACTCAGCCCTATCCGAGAGGTTGGTTGCTTTAAGGCAACCATCTTCTCTGAGGTGAACTGGGAAGCACCAACACCCCCTTCCACTAAATTGGCAGGCAGAGTGTTCTATGGGATGGGTAGATGACTCTGAGAGTGTTTGGCATGGCAGTAGTTGAGGCTGTATTGGGGATCTTATGGTTATGGCCACACAGAACAAGTGTTGTGAGGCCCTCCACTGAAGGTATGATTCCTCATATTAAAGCTCTCTAAGCCTGCTCAGGAGACACCTGAGACATTTTTTTTCACCCAGACAGATTGGCTTTAGGGGCAGAGAGAAGATATTCTCACCAAAATACAAGGACTTCCTGAATGTCTTTAACCAGAACTGCCTCCTGATGTTGCTACACCATAAGAGTTCTACTGGACATATACCCTCCATTAAAAAGTGTTTCAGTTGGTTTCCTTAAAGGGCAAAGATAAAACCTTTCTCAGAGGTTAAGCTACTGCTATCACGATTGACACCCAAATGTCATAGCAAACACACATATTTCAAAGGGGTTGGAATAAGATATTCTGGAAGGGAAAGGAACTTGGATTAGAACCAAGAATCAGCTTCACAGTAAAAGTGAATATAATCTTTTAGAGGAAGAAAGGGACATTCTATGAAATACAAGAAATTCAAACATTCTTGTTGAACAGCCCAAAGCTAAAGAGAAATTTTAATTGTCAAATATAAGGCTCTAGAGATGTATAAAAAGGTAAAGAGGAAAGCAAAAATGTGACTTATTCAATATGTTTAACGTCTTTCCATCCCTGCAGGGGAAGATGATACTTGTAACTCTTAAGAACTGTATCACTAATAGGGTAGTTAGGAGCAGTATGCATTGACAGAGTCTGCTGGTATAAACTGACTTCAATGGGATGATATAAAAAATTAAGGGGTGAAAATAAGGACTGTACTGGGAGAAGAGGGAAGGGAGAGGAAGAATGGAGTAAACTTCATCAAATTGAAAGGTGCAGAAGACCTATTACAATGGAGGGAAAGAAGGGGGTTGAGCATTGCTTGAACCTTACCCTCAATGGATTTGTCTCAAAGAGAGAATAACATGCACATGGAATTGGTGTGGGAAATCTGTCCTAATTAGGGGGGATGCATAACCAATGAAGACAAAATTAAAGCAACGTTCAGGAGTCATTTTGCCCAATCATATGCCACCAAAAGTGACAATCTAAGTGAAATGGAAGAAAATGTACACAAATATGAACTGCCCATGTTAATAAATGAGCAAATAGAAGACTGAAATAACCCTATCTTAAAAGAAGACATTGAAAAAGGCATAAATAATTCCCTATGAATAAAATCCCCAGGACCATTTAAAAACATTTGATACTAATACTGAATAAATTCTTTGAAAGAGTAGGCAAATAAGGAGGTTTATCAAATTCCTTTCGTGGCACTGATATGTCTTTGGTACCTACACAATGGTGTATGGATATACACAGACTAGTACCTTATTGGTGGAGCTTTGATATGAAACTTCTATTTTGGAAAGTCATTAGCAGTCAGGCAAAGAATATAAGAAAACTATCCAGAGCCTTTAAAACAAAGACTCCATTACACCCCAATGAAGCCTTTTAGAAGAAAACAGTCCCCATATATTTCACAATACTTACTATAGCACTTTTTGTGACAGCTAAGAATTGCAAAGAAAGCAGACATTCATTACCTGGGGAATTGCTAAACAAGGTGTGGAACACGAACATCATGGAGTACTACAATAATACTATAACCAGTGACATATGTGATAGAGTCCACAGAAGTATGAAAATATCTTTCTGCATTGATACAATGTGAATTGAGCAGAGTCAAGGAAACAGTATATACACACAGTAACTATAATAACTGAATTAGAAACCATGACACAAAAAAATTCAAAGTACCTGTAACCAAATGGTCAAGATCAAGTGCAACTGAAAAGAAAATACGGGAAGAGAACATCACCCTACCCCATTCAGGAGCTGAGATGCCCATAGGTGTTACACATTGCACACCTTTTCCCCTATGCATCAATCATTTCTTCTGGGTATTCTTTTTCTTCCTAAAACAAGAAATACTATTTGTCACATAGCATGGCTCTCAAGGATGGGGAGACGGAGGGATGCATGGGATACCCTGGTGATGTAAAAAAAGAAAAAAATCAATAAAAATGTTTTAAAAGAGGTCAAGTATTTCAAGGGTAATAATGGATAGGGGGAAGGAGGAGAGAAAGAGTTTGGGGTTAGAGATTATCAGTAGCAGAACTCAAACTATGCTACACATCAGTGAACACGAAAATAATTATCCATCTTCTTTAGTCCTTTCTGACATTTCCTGACACGATTTGCAGTTTTCTTGGCAAAGATACTGGAGGGATTCACCATTTCCTTCTGCAGCTCATTTGACAGATGAAGAACTGAGGGAAACAGTCTTAAGGGTCTTGCTGAGCGTCACACAGCTAGTGAGGGTCTGAGACCAGGTTTGAACTCAAGATGAATTTCCAGACTTCAGGCCCAGTGGGACACCCAGCTGCATGGAAAACATTGGGAACTTGTTAAAAAGTGAGAGCTTGATTAATGGAAATTATTTGTTTTGCAATGTGTACAGAAGGAAAAAGAAAATAACTTGGTGCTTAATAAATCCAAAGACAGCAACTGCAGGTGTGGGGAAGGGAAGTACACATGACTTGATTTAAAAAAAACACATAGGACAAGGGAAAAGCAGTTTGCAAGAAATTCAATAGGAGATCAACACCACACGGTTATCAAATTTAACTACAAATGGATACAGGAATTAGGTGTAAAAGGGGATTCAACATCAGTTAGAGAAGCAAGGAGGAGAGGTTATCACAGAGTAAGCAGTAGAGAGAATCACAGAAAAAAGCATGATTCCAGTGCTATAAAGATGAAATATTTTTTGCAGGAACAGGTCAAATGCAGTTGAAATGAGAAAAGTGACAAGTAGGTGATGAAAAACATCCTTGAGTAATGGTCTCTAAGGACGGCTGCATGTGCAACATGCAGAAGGACCTGATTCCAGTTGCTAAGATTAAGCCCCATTCTCCTATAGGTCAAAGGAACAGGAGGGTTTCAAAGGAAGGAATGCAAGCTATCAAGAGCTTGAAAACCCAATGCTCCCAATACCTCATAACGGGAGAAGTGCACATTAAACCCACCCACAGGAGCTGCAAGAAAACCCCTGGAAAAGTCCCTGTCACTTGGTTCTCGTTAAAACTAAAAGAATATATAAGGAAAACCAAATATACCATTTAATCAAACAACGCCAAACAAAAGAGATGATCTGGACAAAGGGAAGAGAAGAGTTTCTACAGGTTCTCTTCTCTCCCCAGCCCTGACGCTAAGACAAGGAAGGGAGGGAGGTAGGAAGAAAGGATGGAAACCTCCAGGGGAGGAGGGGAGGGAGAGAAAAAGGAGGGACAGAGGGAACGTTCCTAATGTCTCTCTCTGCTGGTCCCTACCACACCTCACCCAACCACAGGAATCCCTATTCCCCAAGCCCCAGACATTCAGACAAAGGACTGGGAAGACAGGAAGCCCCAGAAGTAGCAGCCCAGGAGGAGAAGGCACAGAGAGGTTCACACCAGAAGAGACACATTCATATATACACACCCTAGCACCCCTGCACCAACACACACACACCATAGCCATAAACAAAGGTATTTATACTCCCAGGACTTTCCATCCATCTTTACACAAGTCTTCCTCAGCACTAAGCAAAGCACAAAGCAAAAAATGGAGAGGGAGGGCTCATATTCAGAAAGAAGTTGGGGCCAGGGAGAGAGGAGTGGAAGAAGAGAAGGAGTAGAAAGGGCGAAGCTCAGCCAGGAGCAGTGAAGGGGCACTTGCCTCATTCACAGCCACTTAGACACTAGCAGGACCCGTAGGATCAGTTAGTCTCGAAGATGGGAACAAGGTTGGGGTAATGGAGGAAAGGGTAGGATGTGGAGGGTAAGGGGAATGGAAGGAGGTGAGTTCCAGGCAGACCTCCTTCTGCTCACCCCACTAGCATGCTCCTCCAGACAAAGAAAGCTTACCCTTTATATAAGGTGTGAAGTGGCAGGAATTTTGATGTCACTGCAGAGAGGGACTTGTCTCCTGGGTGAGAAAAGGAGAGGGAGGTAGGGGGCTATAACATCAGACCCAAATAAGTGGGGACTCCCCACACTGAGAGTGTCTAGGGGAGGGGGAGGCAGGCGAATTCTCTAGTAGGAGGGAGGGCCTGCGGCTGACCAGGCTACTGGGTTCCAGAGGGCAGGTTGCTGTGGCTGGGGGTGGGGGAGCGGCAGCTGAGCTCAGCGTGGGGTGTTCGAAGGTTGGCAGCTTTATGGATACTGGAATTCTGAGCCCAAAGTGGGGAAACTGGAGTTCGAGGGAGGCTATCGTACACTTCACAAAAGGGAAGAAAGCACAGTAGGTGCAACAGCATCTGCAGACCACCAGCTCTTGAATGGGATTTGGATTCCTCACAAGCCCCAGAGCAGAGAAGGAAAGGGGCTCTGGGGAAAGGGTGGAGGTCAGTCTCCTTTCTCCAGGCAGGAGGAAGGAAAGATCAGGTTGAAGAGTAGGACAGGGGGCACCCAGAAAGGTAGTGTGACTGCCCCCTCTCTTTATGTGTGGGGACCATGGTCTAAATGCTTTGTAATTAAACTTTCAAGAGCCTGGACAAGAGGGAACCAAACCTGCCTTTTCCCTGAGTGTCCTGTACCACAGGAATTAGTATATTTCTCTCTATAACTCATTCAGATCTGGCACTTTTTTCTGTCCCACACCAGCTGCCCTGCCAGTAGTTGGCAGTGGAGGTATGTACCCCAGCCCTTAGTACAGTTCTCTGCGAACAGCAAGTGCCTAACAAATGCTCATCCATTCATTCATGGCTGCCAATACAGAGCCCTCTTTGAACAGATGATAGGTTTGGGGCTGCTAAGGAATCGATAGCTTCTAGCAATTTTCCTCTGGAAAAAGTCTCAAGACAATGTCAAAAACATCATGAAAATGCAACTGGGATGAGAACATGAGAAGATGGAGTCGCCATGGCAGCCTCCCCATGACTTTTGTGCAGATTATAGGAATAGTGTCTGGTGATTGTCCTTCGGGATATGCCCTGACTGTTTGAGGAGGTCTCTTAACTGTTTTAGACAGTGGTGGGGCTGCTTTCACAATGCGGGTGGCAGAGAGATGGGCCACCTTTTGTGAAGCATGTGGCACAGCAGCAGCTGCTTCCTTTATGTGTCTTCTTCTGCATACTAATGTGCAGTCGGATTCTTTATTTCTCTTTCCGTGGCTCTGGCTCTCCATGTCTGTCTTTGTTTTGTTCTCTGTCTCTTAATATACACAACATACATGCCTGAGTGTGCATATTGTGAAGTTCTGTATATCTCCTGATATTAAATAGCCCCTGGTGATTGAGATCTCCTCCCAGCAGGTGGTCCAGGACAAAGATGGGAAGAAGCCCTCCCCTCCCCCTGGCCTAGGGATCATAATAGAGGCCTCACAAGGAGGTAGCCTGAATGGAAGCAATTCAGGATTTCATGTATCCTTGAGAACGTGCAGTTGCCCATAGTTGCCCCTTCCTCCTCCGTGCTCTTTGAACAAGCTAGGGGCAAGCATCCGGGAGCCCAGGGGCTGGGTTTTTGGCAAAGTGGGCTTCAGTGCCTGCTTATGCTTTCACATTTACATTAATTAAATCATTCACTTCAGCAATAATGTGCAGTGATTTAGCCAAACCAGCAAGCACCAGTCACTCATACCACGGCGGGGGTTTAAGCTCTGCTGGGCTTACCTAGGTTTATTTGTGCAACCTGGCAAGGGAAAATCGCTTTTTGCTTTTATTCAGTTATTACTAAAAATCATTGGGATGAGGGCCTCACTGCAGGATTAGATAGACGACATTTGTACCCTACACACTCCAGGTTTTGGCAGACGTCACATGGGGGGAGGAAGACTTTGGTTTTAGGTAGGTTTGAAGGATGAAAGATCCTAGGCAACTGCATCAATTGCATCAATATATCAACTAGCAAATATTAATGGACTTGAAATGAGTTCCACTCCCTAACTTGGAAGATCTCTAGCACAAACTGTGAAAATTTAAGCAAACACCCTTCCAGCAATGATATTTATTGTTCTGAAGACCCTCCAGCTCTGTCTAATGTGTACTGTGGACCCTTCTAGTGTGACCAGTCTATAGAGCTTCCCTTGGGGCAGTGACATTCGAGGTTCTGAGGTCCCATTAAGTTTTGGCCATCTGTTAAAGGCGAAATTCTGAGGTGGGAGAGGATTAGAATGAGAGGAGTCAGGGTGAGACAAAATGGGGTTAATCATTCCATATATAAGAGGTAAGGGATAACTGTTACAACTTTACTTTCAATTACTCTCATTGAATTTCGCGTAGGGAAGAAATGGCATAAATTCTAAACTGGGCATCATGCCACACAGGAGAGTAGGGGGGGTGGGGATGAGAGGGGGAATGACAAAGGGGAGGGCAGGGTCGGGGGGAGGGATGCTGGAAGCAAACACTTCAGGAAAGGGACAGGGACAGGGACAGGGTAGAGAAACAGAACAAGGGGGGAGGGAAAGGAAGGAGCGACAGATGATCACTGTCACAATGTGTCCACTATGAAGATGTCCTGTATAATCACACCTACACAGCCTGTATTGAATTGGTGTCCTTCCAGTGGGGGTGGGGTACAAGGGAGGAATTGAAAGAATCTTGAATTTAAAGCTCTGCAAGACCTGCAGCTAGGAATTAAGATATACAGGGGCCAAGATAGGGAGACCCTCCCTGCCCTACCAGAAAGTAAGAGAGCAGAGCAGGGGAGGTGCTTTACAGTGGGATTGCTGTTTTAGGGTTGGGGCAGGGGAAAGATGGGAGAAAATTTGTAATTCAAAAATGTCATGGAAATGAATGATGTAAACAATAAAACAAATTTAAAAAATAAAAATAAATTTTGGCCATCTGTGATCCTGCTATGATCCTCATATGAATGATGTTAACAAGAAAACAAATTTTAGAAAATTAAAAAAAATAGTTTTGGCCATCTGTGATCCTGATATGATCCTCATAATCTCGGATGTTTTGTGTTCCAGAGTCCCTTCCAGCTCTGACATTTCATATTCTCTGGTCTCTGGGTCCTCCCAGATCCCACATTCTATGATCTAAGGATATTCCCAGACCTGCAATTCTATGATCTAAGTGTGACACCACCTTACAGCCATGATTGCATTTTAAAAATGACCTTGGCAAGATGGATGCGTAGAAGCAGTAGTATCCCACAGCTCTCACGCAGTCACCCTAAACACCCATAAAACATGATGCTGGACAAGTTCTAGGACTCTAAAACTCAAAAAATACAGAAAACACATCTCTCACGGAAGGCAGGTCTGCAGCAGGGGATCATCGAGGCAGGACGCAAACGGAGGACGGCCCAGATTGAAACTGAAACAGTGACCAGGCTCTGGGGCAGTAAGAAGGAGCCGAGCCAAGCCACATCCAGTCTACAAGAGAGAAGAGTTACAGCCTCCAGCAACTCCACATCTACCAAGGTGTAAAAAATAGGGATTGTAGACACATGTGTAGAATAGGGATTAGAGGAAGGCAGCTGGCATGAGTGGCTCATCTCAGGCCAGGAGCTGAGACCAGTCCAGCCTTTAACTGCCATGTGGCCAGGCTCCAGGGTGGCCAGGAGGAGCCAAGCCTGTCAAGCCACAGCCTGAGTCTACTTCAGAGAAGATCTAAAGCACCTGGAGCAATCGGCATAAGACAGGATTAAAGGTCAGTGAAAGTGAGTGAAATTCCAAGCTAAATTTGGGGAAGGAAAAGCAGTTCGGCCAATCTAGCCCCAGGGCAAGGAAGCTGTGGGGGAAGGGCAGAAACTGCTGTAACCAGCAGATACCCCCACTGGGCTGCTTCAGAGCCCCTGGCCTCTGGATCCCAAAGAGGGGATGAGTCGATTGATCATGCTCTTGCATTGAGCGGCCTGGATCCAGATTGTGGTCTTGGGTGGTGGTCCTGGGGAGCACTTTCAGCAAGCCAAAGCTAGGGGAGGCTGCAACACCCCCCTAATAGCTCCGGAAGCTGGGAAAACCCCAGCGATTTGGAACACAGCTTTCCCCCCTGGAAGCAGAGTTTAACAAAGCTAAGAAAAAACCAACCAATTAATTGACTGGCCAACATGAGGAAAAGGAAGCAAAATGAAAACAGCAATAAAACTCTATAATCGTTTTTTTGTGGAGAAAAAGGATCAAAGCATGGAAGGGGAGGAAGACAACACAGTCAGAACTCCCACACCAAAATGCTTCCAAGACACTCAAACATTGCCTAGTAGCTATACATAATCTAAAAAAGGACTTTGAAAAACACATAAGAGAAGTGGAGGAAAAATTGGGAAGAGAAATGAGAATGATGCAAGAAAACTATAAAAAGAGAGTCAACAACCTGACTGAAGAAAACAACACATTAGCCCCCTTGGTTCTGCCTGCAGCCAGCCTCGGCCTTCCTGTGACCCTATCACCCCAGTCACTGAAATCTCTGTGTGATGAGCTCTGCTAAAGCATTAAGTAACTGCGAAGGAGGCTGCAACATGTCTGACAAATTACCCTACAAATTCGCTGACATCAGCCTGGCTTCCTGGGTACGCAAGTCCCTTGACATAGCAGAGAATGAGATGCCTGGCCTGATGAAACTTCGAGAGATGTACTCCGTGTCCAAGCCACTGAAGGGTGCCCAGATTGCTGGCTGCCTCCACATGACTGTGGAAACAGCTGTTCTTATTGAGACACTGGTGGCCCTGGGAGCCAAGGTACAGTGTTCCAGTTGCAACATTTTCTTCACCCAGGACCACGCAGCAGCTGCCATTGCCAAAATCGGTATTCCTGTGTACGCTTGGAAGGGGGAGGCTGATGAAGAATATCTCTGATGCATAGAGCAGACCCTCTACTTCAAGGATGGGCAGCCCCTCTACATGATCCTGGATGATGGCAGGGATCTCACCAACCTCGTTCACACCAAATATCCTGAAATCCTGCAGGGCATCAGAGGCATCTGAGAGGAAACCACCACAGGTGTCCACAACCTATAGAAGATGAAGGCCAATGGAGTTCTGAAAGTGCCAGCCATGAATGTCAACGATTCTGTTACCAAGAGCAAGTTTGACAATGTGTATAGCTGCCATGAATCCCTCATTGATGGCATCAAACAAGCCACAGATGTGATGATTGCAGGCAAGGTGGCCATGGTTGCAGGCTATGGTGATGTGGGCAAGGGCTGTGCACAGGCCCTTCGGAGCTTTGGGGCCCAAGTCATCATCACAGAGATAGACCCCATCAATGTACTGCAGGCCTCTATGGAGGGCTATGAGGTGACCACCATGGAGGATGCCTGCAAAGAGGGAAACATCTTCGTCACCACCACAGGATGTATAGACATCATCTTGGGCAGGCACTTTGACCAGATAAAGGATGACACCATAGTATGGGATATTTGCCACTTTGACGTGGAAATAGATGTAAAGTGGCTGAAAAACGATTCTGTGGAGAAGGTGAACATGAAACCTCAGGTGGACCGTTATAAGCTGAAGAATGGGCAGCGGATCATCCTGCTGGCAGAAGGCCATCTGGTCAACTTGGGCTGTGCCATGGGCCATCCGAGCTTTGTGATGAGCAATTCCTTCAGCAACCAAGTGTTGGCCCAGATTGAGGTGCGGACCCACCCAGACAACTGCCCTGTGGGAGTGCACTTCCTCCCCAAGAAGCTGGATGAAGTTGTGGCTGAGGCCCACCTTGGCAAACTGAATGTGAAGTTAACCAAGCTGATGGAAAAACAGTCCCAGTACCTGGGCCTCCACAGAGAGGGCCCCTTCAAACCTGACAACTACCAGTACTGACTCATGCCAAGCTCAAAGACTCCAAGTGATCAACCACATTTTCTTGCCTTTCCAGCCTTTCCTGCACAGAGTAATAAATGGTATCTAGGTCTGAAAAAAAAGGAAACAACACATTAAAAACAGATTAACTCCAATGGCAAAAGAGGCCCAGAAAGCCAGTGAGAAGAATGCCTTAAAAACGTGAATTTGCCGATGGAAAAAAAATCTCAACAGCATTCTGAAGAGAATAATTCCTTCAGAATTAGAGTGGAGCAAGTGGAAGCTAATAGCTTTATGAGAAACAAAGAAAGTGCAAAAAAGGAAAGAAGATGGAGGCGTAGAAGCAGCAACGTTCCGCAGCTCCCACACAACCACCCTAAACACACAGAAAATACAACCCCAGACAAACTCTAGGACTCTCAGACTCACAAAAAAACAGAAAACACATCTCTCGCTGAAGGCAGCTCGGCAGCAGGGGCTCATTTTTTTATTGAATGTTTTGCCATATCATAGCTACTTCCTGGTTAAGCCAGCAGAATGAAACTAAATCAAATCCAAAATTTATGAAATGAACAGAATACTGGGTTCCTGAAGTGTCAATCTGAATTTAGAGTAAATTGTCATCAATATTTTCTATTAAACTCTCCATTGTAACAAAAGGCATTTGATACAGGATAAGAGTTCATAGCAGTGGGAACACCACCAAGCTGATATTACCCTCCACTGTGGTTGGGTGGCGAAACTCTTCATGTTGCCCAACCAAAGGAGTGAAACACTTTGAGGAAATAAATGCAAAAAACCATGATTTTTGCTTTGAAAGAAATTTATTTTAATGTATATGTATTTATTTACTTTTAATTTACAACATTCAGTTCCACAGCCCCTTGAGTTTCAAATATTCTCCCCTTCCCTCTCCTCTCCCCCTATCCCACCATGGCAGCATGCAGTAAAATATAACATCTAAAAATATCTGGCCCAGGCCCCAGGGTGGTCAAGAGGAGCCCAGCCTCCCAAGGCAAAAAGTCTACGGATCTTCACATCCAACAAACTAGAATCAGAGAGAGCAAGTGAACGTGAAACTTTGAAACATAATTTGGGGGAGGAAAAGTGCTTCGGCCAATCTGCCCTGAGGGCAAAGAAGCAGTGGGGGAAGGGCAGGAAATGCTGTAACCGGCAGCGGCCCACACTGGACTGCTTAAGAGCCCCTGGCTTCAGATATCGCAGGGGGGCTGAATCCCCTGATCAGGGCCAAGTGCTCTTGCATTGATCAGCCTGGATCCAGATTGTGGTCTTGGGTGGTGCTCCTTGGGAGCACTTTCAGCAAGCCAAAGTTAGGGGAGGCTGCAACAACCTTCGAATAGCTCCAGCAGCTGGGAAAACCCCAGCGATTTGGAACAGAGCTTACTCCCCTGGAAGCAGAGTTTCACAGAGCTAAAAAAAAAACAATTAATTGACTGGCCAACATCAAAAGAAAGAAAAATAGGAATAGCAATAAAACTCTTGAATCCTTATTTTGTGGACAAAAAGGATTAAAGCATGGAACGGGAGGAAGACAACACAGTCAGAACTCCCACACCAAATGCTTCCCAGACACTTGAAGAATTCCTAGCAGCTATATATCAGCTGAAAAAAGTCTTTGAAAAACAAATAAGAGAAGTGGAGGAAAATTTTGGAAGGGAAATGAGAATGATGCGAGAAAATCATGAAAAGAGAGACAACAACCTGACTGAAGAAAACAAAACTATAAAAAATAGATTAACTCAAATGGCAAAAGAGGCCCAGAAAGCTAATGAGGAGAAGAATGCCTTAAAATCTTGAATTTGCCAGATGGAAAAAGAATCTCAGAAGCATTCTGAAGAGAATAATTCCTTCAGAATTAGAGTGGAGCAAGTAGAAACTAATGACATTATGAGAAACCAAGATACTCTTAAACAGTTACACAGGAATGAAAAAATAGAAAGCAGCGTGAAATATCTCCTTGAAAAAATGACTGACCTGGAAAATAGATACAGGAGAGGCAATTTGAAAATTATTTGTCTACCTGAAACCCATGACCAGAAAAAGAACTCGGAAGAGATCCTTCAAGAAATCCTCAAACAAAATTACCCTGATGTTTTAGAATCAGAGGGCAAAATAGAACTTGAAAGAATTCTCTGATCATCTCTTCAAAAAGATCCCCAAAAGAAAACTCCTAGAAATGTTATTGACAGGTTCTAGAACACCCAGTCAAAGGAGAAAATATTACAGGCTTCCAAGAGAAAACCATTTGAATACTGTGGAAGCACTATCAGGATAACCCAGGATCTGACAGCTTCTATACTGAGCAATTGAAGGGCCTGGAATATGACATTTCAAAGATTAAGGGTTTTAATCCCAGCTCCCTTAATATACTCAGCAAAATTGAGTATATTATTCCAGGGGAAAATATGGTCATTCAATGAGGTGGAGGACTTTCAAGCATTCTTGCTGAAAAAACCAGAACTGAATAGAAAATTTGACAATCAAAACCAAGAAGCAAAAATGATAATAGCTACTTAGGAAACTGTTCTTAGTATGAGGACAGGGGAGGGGAATACAAATGTATATATAAGTATACTTACACAT
>CM053602.1:56867770-56918948 GCA_028646575.1 Pseudocheirus occidentalis | reverse complement strand
CTGCCATACCAGAAAGTAAGAGAGCAGATCAGGGGAGGGGCTTTACAGTGGGATTGCTGTTTTGGGGTTGGGGTATGGGAAAAACGGGGAGAAAATTTGTAATTCAAAAATCTCATGAAAATGAATGATGTAAACAAAAAACACATTTAAAAATTAATTTAAAAAAACAAAAAAAAGAAAGAATCCAAAAAAACCATAACCCTAGAAATATACACAATCAGATAGCAAGGCTACAGCTGTATTCATTTTCCTTAGTAGTAGTTCTTAGATTCCAATTCAGATTTTCTACTTCCAAATCTCATCTCTTTGTTGAGATTAGTGTTTTTTCTAATATATTAATAACCAATTAGTAAACTAAGATTGAAACTTTTCTCTCTATTTGATCATTTAGGAGCCAACCCCCTATAAGTCAGTTGGTCTCTGAAGGACATTGCTGATAAATGACATTTTCAAATTCTCAGGGAACATACTCGACAATCTTGGGAGGAGTGCTCCAGGCCAAACATAAAGCACAAAGTCTATGCCCTTGTAGCAACCTCCCCCCCAATGTAGTTTAGGGTAATCCAACTCAGGAAGGAGAAGACCAGCCAGAGTGGTCTGGGTAGAGAGGGATTCCTTTGTCCAGAGTGCTGGAGGTGGCTGAGTCTCAGAATCAAGCCCTGTACTCAGCAAGAGAAAAGACTTTCAGCCCACCTCCTCAGATGTATATGCACCCCCTCATTAATTTTTCAACCATCAGGGTTGATTTTCACCTATCAAGGACACCTTCTCTTCCAAAGGTATTTAAGAATTCAGGCATCTCCATACTTTTTTGTTTGGTTGTGGAGAGAGACCACAGATCAGTAATATATTATCAACGAGCCTAATTTTTTTTCAGTTCTTTACCATTTTATCTTTGCCCACTTATGTGAAAAAACAATTTTTAACATTTACTTTTAAAATTTTGAGTTCCAAATTTTCTCCCTTCTCCTCTAACCATCCTCAGAGAAGGAAAACTTTTGTATAATAGTTATGTGGTAAAAGAAAGTATAGCCATATAAAGAAATCAAGAAAAAATTAAAAAGGAAAAAATAATTAATGCTTCACTCTGTATTCAGATATAGTCGGTTCTTCATCTGGAGAAGGAGAGCATTTTTCATCACAAGTCCTTCAGATTCGTCCAGGATCTCAGCCCAAATGAAAAACTGATTATTACTTACACAAAAACTCTGTCTTGCTGGCTCTAGATATAGGGCCCTGTGATCCCATCAGCTCACTGGTCTTAAAGGAATGATTGGGTAGAGAGGGAACTGAAGTAACAGATGGACACCAAATAAGGTTGGCACTGACTGAAAGGGGAGAAAGGGAAGAGACAGGGGAAGAGGGAGAGGAGAACCAGGGGGGGGCGCTTTGTTCAGATAGAGTATGACAGTGGGAAATGGATGATGAGCTTCATTCAGGATTTAGAAGTTGAGGCGCTGGACAGGAATCCCAGCCCTCTTACTAAGGGAAATACCTATGGCTATAGCCTGGCTTACTCTGTGATATTATAAACTCCCAGGCTCCTTGTTTTTTTATTTTACTAGCCCTGCACACCTGGGTAAATGTTTACCAGAAAGCTTGATTGGGAAAGTGACCAAGTCTCAAAGTTTTGGTATTTCTTTAATAACTTTCCTTCAAAAGCAAAACAACAACAACAACAACAACAACAACAACAACAACAACAACTGTATTTTTCTACTTGTTATCTCTAAATATTGCTCTTGTGAGTGGGTAAAAGATTAATGATTGATCAATGATCAATAATTAATAATTAATCATTATTGTAAGCTCTTCCATGTCCTCTGTGTCACCTGTGAGGATTGCCAAAAACACTTTCTTTAATCCTGAGAATCCTTGGGCCAAGGAAGTAGCTGAAGTCAACAAACTCATGTGAGTGGGAGCTAGGCCAAGCTCCCCCTTTTTAAGATGAAGAAGTATGTTTCAGGAAAACAAGGGCAAGTTCTCACAAAACACACTTCATATGACTAGGAACTGACAACCACTTTAGGTTTTGGACAAATCCTGGGGGGTAAAGTCTACGTTCCATATTTCTGTTTTGGCTTTGTGCCTTCTTTGTTCCAACTAGTACTAAAGAACTGCCCATACTCTCTGACTTTGGAGTCTCAACCATGGAGAAGACCCTCTGCCTGGGACTTTCCCATCAGGACCCTGATTGGCTGTCCTGTGGCTCCCCAGCTGGAAAGATCAGGAGTTGGTCTTTCCCTAAATTGATGATGTTTTTTCTCTTTCTGTTTGTACCTGTATTTTACTGCTTCTCTGCATAGTCTTGCTTATGTCACATTGTTATCAAAATCACTGTCCTTCTATTTCTATGCTTATCTGGTTGTCAATTATTAAATAAAGCTTCTATTTCCTTTGGAGGGTGCATCTTAATGTAAGAGCGAATCCGAATCACTTTTTCATTAACTCTACAAATTGGCATCAAGCACAGGATTCTCTGTTACTGTATACCATTCTTTAAAAGGGATAATGAGCCTGTAGTATCAGATGTGAATATATTTGGGTGGGAGGAGTTGCCTTACTACACAATAGCAAGAGAATGGGCAGTTGGTACCGGACCTTGTGAGGATTGGGGGAGTCGGATGAAACAAGCCACATGCTCACAATTTACTGCCTGAAAATCATACAAATTGAAAAAGGGAAGGAGATGGCAGGAATTTGAAGAAAGAGCTGTGCATTATTCACTGCATACAGGAAAATGCAGCTGGCAAAGGATAAAGTTGTAGAGGATAAAGTTGTGTTGGAAAAAGAATTGGCTGAGTTACAATGCAAGCTGTCCATGTTGCAGTGTCCAAAGTAAGGGTGGCACAGTTTAAATCCAAAAAGAGCAAAGGAAAAGTTAATAAAGAGAAAGTGCATGCAGTCATAGCTACTGCCACTGCCAGCTGGGATCCAGAAAATGGGATGGAGATATTTGGGATGATAAACGGGATGATGAGTATATGGGATGATGAGACATGGAAGGACCATGAGAGAAAATTCCCCGATGATGAGGTGAAAACCCGCCTAATTAGAAGGAGAAAGAGAGAGCAATTGCAGGGAGGGAACTAAGTACTTAAGGAAGTTACTTAGGATATTACTCAATGGGAAATTGCTGACATAAGTAGATTCACAGAAAGACTAGGGGAACCCCTCATTCCTTGATTATTATGGATAAGTGATAGAGGAGGAGGCAGGACATGGCTAGATACAAAAGACTGAATAAAATTTATTGGAGTCAGTAGGAATCCTTTTCTACAGCAAGCAACTGGACAACATGGCAGGATCCCAGGACCCATTCCGGATGTGACCTTATTAGCCTTGGTTGCTGAAGAATGTGTCAAGCAGTGCTAGACTGATTCAGGATGAAGTAGCGGGGAGCATCCATGGTATTTACATAAGAATGGTATACAAAAATTTAAGTCAGAAGTTATGAAAACCACTACCATGGTAGGGAAGCTGATATATATCATTTGCTCCCAGTAGGAGCTCTTCATAGGAATTCCTTGGGAAAACTGCCCCTACTGCTTTTGAGAATCTAATCATGACTCTGCTCCAAAGGGAGTACCTTTGGCAGAGGTACTGCCCAAAATATCCCAAATAAGTGATCTGGGAGATTAGAAAATAGTGGATAAAAATTTTAGAGCAAAGGAAAGTAACTTTCAAATAAAAAATGACCCTAGGAACAGTAATAGTAATAACTAAATGAGTAGGAATGATCTGTTCCCCATGTTGTAACCAGCTGGGGGAGATAAAGAAGTTATTTTTTAATTGATTTGTCTATTTTTAGTTTACAAGATTCAGTTCACAGTGTCATGAGTTTCAGATTTTCTCCCCTCCCTCTCTGCCCCCCCCCATGGCAGCATGCAGTCAAGTATAGGATCTGCAAATACTTTACATTGGACATTAGAGTGGTTGTATAGATGGTCTGTAACCAATGGATTGAACAATGGGAAAAAAATGAAACAAAACAAATATGGAAAAGAATGATAGCATGTAGATTGCTTCAGTCTCCATTGAAACTTTGTTCTTTCTAAATCTTTCTCTGACTGTAGAAATCTCCTTCCATCCTGATATTTGTAGAGCTGTTTTATAACTGTGCAGTTTTGAGGAGAATGCAGTTTATCAAGGTTGGTCATCACACATATGATGTGTCTGTTTTTGTGTACAAATATTTCCTCGTTCTGCTCTTTTCAATTAGCATCAGTTTGTATAAGCCTCTCCAGATAAATACGAAGTCCATATCCTCCTCATTTCTTATAGCACAATAGTATTCCATTACATTCATATACCACAACTTGTTTAGCCATTCCCAAATGTTTTGGGAATCTGAAGATCTTCCCTGCCTCTAGTTTCTTTGATAGGCTTAAGTGACTCTGAGAATCTTCCCTGATTTGAAAGTATACTCTCCCCCCCAATAGGATGAATGTGGTCACATGGAGCCTGTGGAGGGAGGCTTGTTTCTCAAGAATGCCCAAATCTCATTAATTTATCATTGGTTAAGACGGCTGTGACATTCTCTGATTCAGAGAAGGCTATATGTACACCCTGCTGCGAGGTATTGCTTTGGGGCTCACTTTCAGACGAATTGTGTTATTTGGCCAGACAAGACTCTGGGAAGCTGTTGAGCCCTCCAACTTGGAAAAACCCAGATATTGGTTTTCCCCTCTCTGGTAACTGAAAAGGTATGTGTGTAATGGTCAGATGGTTGGAAGCCTGTCTGCTGATTGGTTTCTTCGTCTGCTTGTAACTTCTGTGTGTATTCTGTCCGCATTCTCTGAAGTTCCGGATGCTGACCTTTCCCCCTGAACTAGGTAAATGATATATGATTGATTAATTAAAGTAATATTGTTAACCTGTTTGAGTTGCTTTTCTTTAGAAAAGCAGATCTAAAAACCTGTGATAGCAGCCACTCTGCATATGCTAGTGTGTTTGCTGATACATCCTATTGTTAGGGATCCCCTTGATTTCCAGTTTTTTACCACCACAAAGAGAGCTGCAATAAATATTTTTGGACATATGCATCTTCGTCCCACTTCTATGATCTCTTTGGGATACAACACCAGAAGTGGTATTACTGGGTACAAGGGTATGCAATTATTTATAGCCCTTTGGGCACAGTACCATATTGCCCTCCAGAATGGTAGTATCAGTTCACAGCTTTACCATCAGTTCACAGCATTAGTGTTCCAATTTTTCCACATCCTCTCTAGCATTTGTCATTTTCCTGATTTGTCATCTTAGCCAATCTGACTGGTGAGATGTGATACCTCAAAGTTGTTTTGATTTGCATTTCTCAAATCAATAGTTATTTAGATTATTTTTTGATATCCTTAGAACTATCTTTAATTTCTGCCTCTGAAAATTGCCTGTTCATTCCCTTTGACCATTTATCAATTGGGGAAAGACTTGTATTCTTATATATTTTACTTAATTTCCTGTATATTTTGGAAATGAGGCCTTTATCAGAGACACTGTTTGTAAACATTCTTTCCCAGTTTCCCACTTCTCTCTTAATCTTGGATACATTGGCTTTTTTGTACAGAAACTTTTCAATTTTGTGTAATCAAGATAATCCATTTTGCATTTTATTATGCTCTCTAACTCTTCTTTGGTCATAAAGTCTTCCCTACTACAAAAATCTGGCAGGTAAACTATTCCTTGTTTCCCCAGATTACTTATACAATCAACCTTTATACATAGACCATGGACCCATTGAGACTATTTTTGTGTACAGTGTTACATGATGGTCTATGCCCTAGTTTCTGCCATACTATATTCCAGTTTAACCAGGAGTTTTGTGTCAAAGAGTGAGTTCTTATCCCCAAAACTGGTTTCTTTTGGCTTGTCAAACAGTATATTACTATAGTCGTTGACTACTCAGTCTTTTGTACTCAATCTATTCCATTGATCTGCTACTGTATTCCTCAGTCAGTACCAAGTAGTTTTGATGATTGCTGCTTTATAGTACAGATTAAAATCTTTTACACTGAGGCCACCTTCCCTAGCACTTCTTTTCATTAATTGCCTTGATATTCTGGACCTTTAGTTATTCCAAATGAATTTTGTCACTATTTTTGCAAGCTCTATAAAATAATTTTTTGGTAGAATGTTTGGTATGGTGCTAAATATGAAATTTAATTCATGTAAAATTGTCATTTTTATTATATTAGCTCGACCCAGCCATGAGCAATGGATGTTTTTGCAATTAGTTAGATCTGATTTTATTCGTATGAAAAGTGTTTTGTTGTTGTGTACACATAGGTATTGGGTTTATTTTGACAGGTGGATTCCCAAATATTTTATACTGTCTACATTAACTTTAAATGGGGTTTCTCTTACTCTCTCTTACTGCAGGACTTTGTTGGAAATATATAGGAATACTGAGGATTTGTATGGGTCTGTTTTATATCCTGCAACTTTGCTAAATTCCTTTATTGTCTCAAGAAGCTTTTTACTTGTTTCTCTAGGATTCTCCAAGTATATCATCATATCATATGAAAAGAGTGATAGCTTAGTCTCTTCTTTGCCTAATTTGATTTCTTTGATTTCCTTTTCTTCTCTAATTGCTACTGCTAACATTTCTAGTACCAGATTGAATAAGAGCAGTGATAGTGGACATCCTTGTTTCACCCTCTGATCTTATTAGAAATGCTTCTAGTTTATCATCTTTACCTGTATTATGTACATGTCGATGGCTTTAAATAGATGCTACCAGTTATTCCAAGGAAAACTCTGTTTATTCCTATACTTTTTCCTGTTTTTAATAGGAATGTATGTTGTATTTTGTCAAAGGTTTTTGTGCATCTATTGAGATAATCATGCGGTTTCTGTTAATTTTGTTGTTGATTTGATCAATCATACTGGTAGTTTTCCTGATATTGAACCACCCTTGCATTCCCAGAATAAATCTGACCTGACAAAAGTGTATTATGCTTGTGTTGATTTACTGTAGTCTTTTATTGCTAATATTGTATTTAGAATTTTTGCATCTATATTCATAAGAGAAATTGGTTTGCAATTTTTTTCTCTGTTTCGTTTCTTCCAGACTGAGGTTATCAGTAACATATTTGTCCCATTAAAAGAAATTCGTAGGACTCCTCCTTCTCCAATTTTCCCAAATGGTCTGTAAATTATTGGAGTCAATTGTTTTTTAAATGTTTTGTAGAATTAACTAGGAAAGCCATCAGGCCCTAGAGATTTTTTCCTAGGGACTTCATTGATGGCTTGTTCAATTTCTTTTACTGAGACGGGGTTTTTTAAGCTGTTTATTTCCTCTTCAATTAGTCTAGGCAACTTGTATTTTTGTAAATATTCATCCATTTCACTAACATTGTCAAATTTATGTGCATACAAGTGGGCAAAACAATTCCTTTCATTGGAAGTAGATTCACCCCTTTCATTATTGACATTCGTAATTTGGTTTTCTGTTTTCTTTCTTTTTTTTTTTATTATGTTGGCTAACGGTCTATCAATTTTATTGGCCTTGTCTTGAATTCTATTTCCATGAGCCATCCCACATCTAATAGTTGCTCTGAGCTTTTCAATACAAGTATGGGCCTTCAGTGCCAAGACTTACTGCTAGTTAAAAAATTCTGTCTTCTTAGCTCCAGGAGCTCGATAATAGAGATCCTTGGAAGGTCTCAGGAAGCCCCAACAGCCAAGGTTCCAAGGAGCTGATATTTTAGACTCTAAGGTCAAATTCTCCTTGGATCTGAATGAGGAGAGATCAAGTGAAGACTCTCCAGAAATAGGGAACTATAAATAAATTAGAATGGAGAGGAGGAGAAACACTGAACTTATGGAATTCTCTCTCCCTTTCATTATTACCTCATTTATGCCCTTATATACCTCACTTATGCTTTCATATAACGTCACTTGTGCCTCATTACCTTATTTATGCTTGCACTCACCTCACTTGTGCCTTATGTGTAATTTCTAAATTGCACATTTTGTTTCACCCTATTTCATATTTACCTTATGTAGTCTCTAAATATACTGTTTCCCTTTTGTTTCTCCCTAAGAATGTGAGCCAAACCCAGGAGGGTAAGGACAGCTTCCTGGTCCCTAGACAGGAGCAGGGAGAGGCAGAGGAAATTCCATTCTTCAGCCGAACTAAACGAAGAAACTGGAATTGGAATGCAAGGGGGGAAAGGAAAAGTGCCCACCCAAGCCCTGAGCTCGGGCAGGCAGGGACGGCCCCTTCCCTCATTCCCCTGATTAAGCACCCATTCCCGCAGGAGGGGTGGAGGGGAAACATCCCAACCAGGGGCCAGACCCCTGGCTGAACAAAGAAACCGGGACGGGGACAGCCGCTTATGCTCCTCGCTCCCTCCCTAGTTTATGTGAGACGCCCCATCCCGGAACTGGGGGGGGTGGTGGAGGAAAATGTCACAATCTGGAAGGATGAATCTGAGCTATGAGGAGAGTTTCTTTGTTAGAGTTCCCGCCGAAAATGTGTCCTGCCCTCCCTCCAATAGCAATGAATGGGGCGGAGATGAGGCTTGCTTGACTCTTTGTCCCTCTCCTGGGCTAAGGGCGCTGGTCAACAGGAATCCAAAACGCCAAGAATCTGACGAAACCCTAGGTATAATAGTCTGAGCCTAGCCTGGGGGCTTCGGCTTTTTCCTGCACTTTTGAAGTAGGAGGGCCCCAGATCCCAGGACCTGCCAATAAAGTTATTCCTGTTCACCAAAAGACTTCCTCTAAGCTTTTTAATTGGGTAAGTGGATTCTCTTACTCCACACAGATCCATGAGGATTTTTCTTTTTCTTTTTTTTATTGTAGAATTATTACGATGCTCATGACACTTATCACATACAAAGTTTTAAACCTACCCAAGGAGGAGCGGCTAGGTGGTGCACCAGCCCTGGAGTCAGGAAGACCTGTGTTCAAATCTGGCCTCAGACACTTGACACACTTATTGCCATGTGACTTTGGGCAAGTCACTTAACCCCAATTGCCCTCCAAATACCAAAAACGAACAAACAAAAAACCAAAAACTACACAGAAGTTCTTCTAAGTTCTTAGAATGCTACACATAGCTTACTCGCAACTGCAAAGTACTTTCCCCATTCAGAATATATTTAAAATAAGCCCTAAATTTTAGGACATTTAGCACTTGAAAGTCCATTCCACAGCAGGTCCTGTAGGTTCTCAGAGTACTCACAGGCATGGAATATGAAAAATGTGAGGACACTCCAGTCCTGACCTTTGGTGTCCTTTCCTGAATATCTGCATCCTTTCTTCTAGAGGCTCTCCTCAATCTCTCCTCTCACATCCATGGCTTCTCCCAGACCTGAAAGTATCTGATGTCAAAATCCCATTTCTTCATTGAATTTTCCTATTTAGCCTCTAAATATCTCTTATTCTTTCCAGACTAGTCCAGGTTTAGTTTTGAGTTTCTTTGTTTAATTTTCTAAGACACCACTGATGCTCAATAGTATTCTACTGGAATCAAGAAATGATGTACAAAACGAGTGCCTCTCTGCCTCATTCAGCTCAGGATTCCAGGATGCCTTAGCTCAGGATTATAGTCACAGTCCTTTTAGAATTGTATATTTCCAAATCAAGTTCAAAATATTCAAGGTTTCAAGTCAAAAACCTGTTCAAGGTTGCTAGGTTTGCAATACATTCCTAATTGTTTCATTCTAAGGTGGGAAGTATTTCCATGCTAGATAATACTTTCATGATATCATTTCACACTATGTTCAAAGGTGTGAAATTTACTTTTAATCACAAAATAAATTTAGTCCAAATAAAAGATTCATCCGCAATGAAAAAATCTAAAATTGTCAGGTTTCTTAATTTCCTTCAAACTGGTCAGTGTTTTATCCACAAGTGCATATTATCATAAATTCTGGAATTAATGATATTTTCCATTTTTAGGCTGCTTTCAGACCATATGATTTATGTTCTCAGGAACCTTTCATATTTGGTCAATGGAATTTTTTAGGATACTTTAGGTCTGATATTTTATATTTTAAGAGGTCTCCTTGCTCTGACCTAGCTTCTTCTAAGTGTCCCTACTTCTCTCCTTCTCTTGCCCTAGATTATTCTCAGGCTTGGCATTCTGTGGACTAAAATCCTACTGTTGTGATCATTTGCATTTTCGGCCTTTGAACATTTCACGCTTTCTCTGTTTCAGTGTCTCTGAATACTGACATTCTGAATTTGACACCTTGAAAAATCCCCGGATGCTGGACTAGATATGGCTGTCGGAATCAGATGTTCTAGGTTCTAATGCCCTCCCTGATACCATATTCTCACTTCTGTTTACACTCCGTTTTGGTACATTGAGGCAGGATTGAAATCAGACGTTCTTTCTCCATGGTGTCAACAACTTCCATCATTCCCACATGAAGAGAACCTGGAAGTCTCAAGCTTTAATGTTCTAGGGACCATCCAACACATGACATTTTGGGTTCTAAGTCACTATTATGCTAAACTGGCTGAAGGCATTATTTTTACTTTTATTAAATTGATTAGCATTCTAATGTACATGGCTCTTAACTATATGATGATTTCCAAAATAAGTCACCTCTGTTATAACCTTTTTACATGTCACATGAATTTTACGGTTAAAAATTACTCAGTAGTAATTTTTATTAACAGTAATAGAAACAACAGTCTTTATTAGAGGAAAAAATACATGGAACTGCATTTCATTAGCCATGCAAGGGTTGTGATTTTTGGAGGGGCAATTGGCTAGCCACAAAAATTGACAGCAGTCTCATTAAATTCTTTAGGAAGTCTGTCTGAAGGACTTTTTGGTTTGCTTTGGTTTCAGTTTCTCTGTTTTTTAAATTACTTTATTTAGTTTCTTGTTTACATCATTCCTTTCCACAAGATTTTGAGTTGCAAATTTTCTCCCTGTCTTTCCCATACCCACAACCCCAAAAGAACAGCCCCACTACAAAGCCCCTCCCCAAATATGCTTTCTCCTATGTCCTCATCCATTCCCCCTTTAACTTTCTGGTAAGGCAGTATGGATTTCCCTACCCCAGTGTCTGTATATCTTAATTTCCATTTGCATGTAGTTAATAATAACAATAATAATTACATATATAATTAAATATATATACATATACATTATATATATATATATACACATATATATTTGGTATGTGTTTGTAGAGGTTTAAATTCTAGATTTTTTTGGTTCCTCCCTTGTCACCCACCCCCACTAGAAGGACAAGCATTTTCATACAGGCTGTACATGTGTAATTATGCAGAAAATCTTCACAGTGGCCATGTTGTGAGAGATTGATTATATGCCCTTCCTTCCTATCCCATCCCCCCCTGGTTCTATTCTCTACCATGTCCTTCTACAGAAGTGTGTGCTTGCAGCAGCTCTCCCCCCCCCCGCCTCCCCTCCATCCCCACCTTTCATCCCCATCCCCCCTACTCTTCTGTGTGGCAAAATACCCAGTTTAGAGTTTATGTCATTCCTTACCTAAACCAAATTCAATGAGAATCAAATTGACCCTTTCCCTTTTGCCTTCCTTTTCTTCCCTTCCATTGTAACAGTTATCCCTTGCCTCTTATATATGGGATGATTAACACAATTTTGTCCCTCCATGTCTCTTCTCATTCTAATCATCTCCAACATCAGAAATTCATCTTTTAAAGTATCATCCCTTCCTATTCAATTGATCCTGTGCCCTCCATGAACTCATACACACATAGGCAGATATGCATTCATATGCATATATACCCTCCTATATAGACATATTTGTATTTATAGGTATATATACATACATTTGTATTCCCTTCACCTATCCTCATACTGAGAAAAATTTAGTAAGTTACTATTATCATTTTCTCATATTGGCATGTCAATAGTTCAACTTTGATAAGTTCCTTATGATTTCTTTCCCATGTTTACATTCTCATGCTTCTTGTGTTTGAATGTCAAATTTTCTTTTCAGTTCTGTTTTTTTTTCAGCAAGAATGCTTGAAAGTCCTCCACCTTACTGAATGACCATATTTTCCCCTGGAACATTAGACTCAATTTTTCTGGATAGGTGATTCTTGGTTTTAATTCTAGCTCCCTTGATCTACAGGATATCATATTCAAGGCCCTTTGATCCCTCAGTGTAGAAGCTGTCAAATCCTGGCTTATCCTAAATGTGTTTCCACAGTATTCAAATTGCTTCTTCTTGGTGGAGCCAAGATGGTGGCATAGAATCAGTAAAGTTTCACTGATCCCACACAGAAACCTTAAAATACCAATAAAATATGACTGTAAAAAATTTTAGGGCTCCCAAATATACAAAAATAGAGAAAACACATCTCTTGCAGAAGGCAGCTAGGCAGGAGGGGCTCAGCGCAACAGTCTGGGGGCAGAGGTGAGCCCAGACTCAAACTGAAACCCTGGCTAGGCCCCAGGGTGGTCAGTAGGATCCGAGCCTCCCAAACCACAGTGTGAGTCTACCTGAGAGAAGATCTACAGCAACTGGAGCTATCTCAACATCTATCAAGGCAGGAAAAATAAGGATTAGAGAAAGGTCAGTGAAAGACAAGCTTTCAAGCTAAATTTGGGGAAGGAAAGGAAGTTTGGCTGATCTGCCCCCAGGGCAATGAAGCAGGGGGAGTTAGCTGTGGCAGCAAGAATGGTTGTAATCAGCAACTGCTTCCATTGGGCTGCTTCAGAGCTCCTGGCCTGCGGACCACACAGAGGGGATGAGTAGACTGATCAGGGCCAAGGGCTCTTGCGTTGAGTGGCCTGGATCCGGATCGTGGTCTTGGGTGGTGGACCTGTGGTGCACTTTCAGCAAGTGAAAGTCAGTGGGGGCTGCAGCACCTACCTAATAGCTCCAGCAGCTGTGAAAACCCCAGAGATTTGGAACAGAATTTTACCCCTGGAAGCATAGTTCCATAGAGCTAAAAAAACCCCAACCAATTAATTGACTGGCCAACATGAGGAAAAGGAAGCAAAATAAGAACAGCAATAAAACTCTATAATCCTTTTATGTGGACAGAAAGGATCGAAGCATAAAACGGGAGGAAGACAACACAGTCAGAACTCCCACACCAAATGCTCCCAAGACACTCAAAGATTGCCTAAAAGCTATAGATCAACTGAAAAAAAGACTTTGCAAAGTGGAGAAATAATTGGGAAGAGAAATGAGAATGATGATAGAAAATCATGAAAAGAGAGTCAACAACCTGACTAAAGAAAACAACACTTTAAGCCAGTGAGGAGAAGAATGCCTTAAAAAGTAGAATTTGCCAGATGGGAAAAGAATCTCAAAAGCATTCTGAAGAGAATAATTCCTTCAGAATTAGAGTGGAGCAAGTGGAAGCTAATGACTTTATGAGAAACCAAGATACTACTAAACAGTTAAAACAAATGAAAAAATAAAAAGCAATGTGAACTATCTCCTTGAAAAAACCACTGACATGGAAAAAAAATCCAGGAGAGACAACCTGAAAATTGTTGGTCTACCTGAAATCCATGATCAAAAAAAGAACTTGGAAAGCATCCTTCACAACATTCTCAAGGAAAATTCCCCAGTGTTTTAGAATCAGAGGGCAAAATAGAACTTGAAAGAATTCACCAATCACCTCTTGAAAAAGATCCCCAAAAGAAATCTCCTAGAAATGTTATTGCCAGGTTCCAGAATGCCCAGTTAAAGGAGAAAATAAAGGGGAAAAAATACCCAGTTAAAGGAGAAAATAAAGGAGAAAATAAAAAGAGAAAATAAAATATTAAAGGAGAAAAGAGAAAACAATTTGAATACTGTGGAAACAAAATTAGCACAACCCAGGATCTGGCAGCTTCTACCACGAGGGAGCAAACAGCCTGGAATATGATGTTTTGAAGATCAAGGGAGCTGGGATTAAAACCAAGAATCACCTACCCAGCAAAATTAAGTATAATGTTCTAGGGAAAAAATGGTCATTCAATGAGGTGGAAGACTTTCAAGCATTCTTGCTGAAAAAACTAGAACTGAACAAAAAATTGACAATCAAACACAAGAAGCACGAGAAGGTAAACATGGGAAAGATATAAGGAACTTATCAAAGTTGAGTTATTTACATACCAGTATGGAAAAACAATTATAGTAACTTATGGAACTTTTCTTAGTATGACAATAGGTGAAGAGAATACAAATATATAAATATATATATATATATATATATATGTGTGTGTGTGTATGTATGTATGTATGTGTACTTACACATATGTCTAAATGGGAGTCTATATATACATACAAGTACATATTTGAGCATGTGTTTATATGTGTACATAGAGGGTATAGGATTAATTGAATATGAATGGATGAATATATATATATATATATTTATATTTGCTTTTTGGAGGGCAGTTGGGGTTAAGTGACTTGCCCAAAGTCACAAGGCTAGGTTTTTGTGTTAAGTGTCTGAGGACAGATTTGAACTCAGGTACTCCTGACTCCAGAGCCGGTGCTCTATTCACTGGGCCACCTAGCCGCCCAGAAGGGGTGATATTTTAAAAGGTGAACTTCTGAGGTTGGACAAGACTGGAATGAGAGGAGACAGGGAAAGACAAAATGGGGTTAAGCATTCCATATAGAAGAGGCAAGGGGTAACTGTTACAATTTTCCTCTCATTACTCTCATTGAAATTGGCTTAGGGAAGGAATGATATCAACTCTAAAGTGGGTATAATGCCACAGAGGAGAGTAGGGGTCATGGGGATGAGAGGTGGCCTCACGGAGGGGAGGGGAGGGTCTTGAGGAGGGTTACAGGAAGCACACACTTCAGTAAAGGGACATGGACCATGTAAAGAACAGGTCAAGGGGTGGGCGGGATAGAAAGGAGGGAAATATGATCAGACTGTCACAATATGTCCACTGTGAAGATGTCCTGTGTAATTATACATGCACAGCCTGTACTGAATTGCTTCTCATTCCAGTGGGGGTCGGTCAAAAGGAAGGATCTGAAACAAGCTAGAATTTAAAGCTCTGAAATACATGTATCTAGGAATTAAGATATACAGTGGCTAGGGGAAGGGAGACCCTCTCTGCCCTACCAGAAAGTTAGAGAGCAGATTGGGGGAAGGGCTTTACAATGGGATCGCTGTTTTGGGGTTGGGGTAGGGGTAAAATGGGGAGAAAATTTGTAACTGAAAAATCTCATGGAAATGAATGATGCAAACAAGAAAACAAAAAATTATGTATTATAAAAAAAGAACTGTGAAAATAAAACAAACAAAACCCAAATTGCTTCCTCTTGGCAGCCCGTAATATGTTCTCCTTGATCTGGGGAATCTGAAACCTAGCTATAACATTTCTAGGAGTTTTCTTTTGGAGATCTTTTTCAAGTGGTGATTGGTAAATTCTTTCAAGTTCTATTTTGCCTTCTGATTCTGAAATGTCAGGGCAATTTTCCTTGAGAATTTCTTTAAGGATTCTTTTGACGTTCTTTTTTTATGATCATGGCTTTCAGGTACTCCAATAAATTGTCTCTCCTGGATCTTTTTTCCAGGGAAGGTTTTTTTTCAAGGAGATATTTCACATTGCCTTCTATTTTTTCATTTGTTTGTATCTGTTTAATAGTATATTGATTTCTCATAAAGTCATTGGCTTCCATTTGGTCGACTCTCATTCTCAAGAAATTATTTTCTTCAGAATGCTTTTGAGATTCTTTTTCCATCTGGCAAATTAGACTTTTTAAGGCATTCTTCTCCTTATTGGCCTTTTTGGCCTGTTTTGCCATTTGAGTTAGTTTGTTCTTTAAGGTGTTATTTTCTTCAGTTAGGTTGTTGACTATCTTTTCATGATTTTCTTGCATCATTCTCATTTCTCTTCCCAATTTTTCCTCCACTAGTCTTATTTAGTTTTTAAAATCCTTTTTAAGCTGACCTATGTCTGATAGACAGTCTTCCTGTTTCTTGGTGTGGGAATTCTCACTGTGTTGTCTTCTTCCCATTCCATACTTTGGTCCTTTTTGTCCCAAAAAAAGGATTCTAGAGTTCCTTTACTGTTCTTACTTTGCTTCCTTTTCCTACTCATTTTGCCAGTAAATTATTTGTGTTTTTAGGTCTGTAGAACTCTGATTCCAGATGGGAAAGCTCTCTCCCAAGTTGTTGGGTTTTCTCAGCCGCCGGAGCTATTAGGAACTGCCGCCGACCCCACAAGCTTTGGCTTGCTGAAAGTGCACCCCAGGACCACCACCCAAGACCACAATCCAGATATAGCCCGCTCAACACAAGAGCACTTGGCTTCTCAACAATCACTTGGCTCCCCTGCAATCTTCAGACCAGAAGCTTTGAAGAAACTGGGTGGAGGCGGCTGTGGCTTCTGCCCCTTCTGCTGCTTTCCTTGCTTCCTTTCCCTGGGGGCAGTTTGGCCTGATGGCTTTTCTCCCCCAAATGTAGCTGAATTCCACTGACCTTTCAGTTAGTCCTTATTTCCTCTGCTTGAAAAATCTGGAAACTGGCAAAGGTGCTGCTTATCCACTCTCCTGAAGACTCCAACAGCAGCTCCTCCTGACTGCCCTGGGGCCAGGCCGTGGATTCAGGCTGGGCTGGTTTTGGCTCCTAGCCTGCTGTGATGAGCATCATGTGCCAAGCTGCCTTCAGCAAGAGATGTGTTTTTTGTATTTTTGTGAATTTTGTAGCCCTAAAATTTGTTTACTGTCATATTTCATGCGTATTAGAGGTGGCTATGGGAGCTGCAAAACCTTGCTGCTACCATGTTGCCATCTTGGCTCTTCCCCTATAAAACACAAGACAATCTGTCTTCTCTTCCTCAGGTGGTGAATTCGTGCCCATCTTCCTCAGAGTCAGAAGTGTAGATCCAAATGGTCGAAAGAAACACCAAATGGTAAGGCTCTCTATTTGTTTTTCTCATCCATCACAGATGCCTGATAAAAATTAGATTCGAATAAGTGAATCATCAACAAAAAATCTATCTTTTTATATTTTAAACTGATAAAAAATCGGCAATATTTGGGGCCATAAGGTGTATTTGTATATTTGTTGGTCTCTCTCTCTTCTCTCTCTCTCTCTCTCTCTCTCTCTCTCTCTCTCTCTCTCTCTCTCTCTTTCTCTTTCTGTATATATTTATATGAAAATAAATTTTTGTGTATTGTGAGGTTGTCCACTTTGAAGCCCCCTCCCCAGTAACCGATTTTTGTTCTCTGAACCCTCCCACCTATAGCATGTCATGTTGTCCAGGACACTGCCATATCTGACCTTTTCTGCCCTAATGGCTCTCTTTACTTTCTAAGATCACCTCTTCTATGTGCACTACTAACTCTCATTTTTCTTCTCCATGACAACTCCCAGGTCTGTAACTCTGTGTCCTCAAATCCTCCTGTAACTGAAAATGTCCATTCCAACTCGCCATACATCTCCCCCTTTCCCTTCTCTGGACCCTCACAATTCTAGCCTTGCAGATTTTACAGTTTCATACAGCTAATAATCTTGAATTCCAAATTTTCTTCAAATTTGTACTTTCTATGTTAGATGGCTCATTCCAGATTTTATATTCTCAATTGGCTTCTAACTCAAAATCTGCGCTTTCAGAGGCTGGACATCAGTTCCTGAGCAAGGAAATTCTGTATTCTAAAGCTCCAGGGCACCTCCAACATATATCTGTGTAAGTTCTGGGGAAGTCTTGATATTCTGTATTTCAAAGGGCTACTCATAGCTGATATTTTGGATTCCAAAGCAGTTCCTTCATGTGATTCAAAAGCATATTTTTTTCTTTTTGGATCATTATTTCATCCCATAATCTCACCACATACACAATTTCAAAAGTAGTCAGTACATGTTTTAATTCTTTTGTGTTCTACACATTATTTAAGTACAAATGCAAAATATTAATGCCCACTCAAAATGTATTTAAAGTAATCCTTGAAATTAATGACATTTTGCACATGAAGGACTATTCCACTGCAAATCATGTAGTTTCTCAGATAACTCATAGCTATGACATATGGAAAATGGGAGGATGATATCTTCTTGACTTTTTGCATTTTCTTCTGTACCATATATCCCTTTTTCTAGGCATAGGTTCCCAAAGTGGGTGATACCCCCACCTAGGAGTTGTTGGGGTGATCCGGAGGAGAAATACTAGCCTTGGTGCAATTAGAGGGTGATAAATAAAAAAAATATTGGGGCAGTGGAAGCATAAGGAAAGAAGAGAAGAGAAAAAGATTTTGAAAAAAAACATCCATACATGTTTCATCTATTGTGTAAATTTATAGTGATTACAGTATTTTCCAAATAAACGCACACAAGGCAACTTACAACCCATCAGTTGTCAAGTCCACTGACAGGTCTTAACAAGAAAGTTGTGGCAGGAGAGTGTGTCTTGCATTGTTGGGAAGTCTATCATGCATGTAGGCATATGTACATATTCCTTATTTACAACATGATACTATATGTTAAATGACACAATACTGCATCATCAAAATTTCAATTCAGGAAAATAATAACATAAATTTGTTAAATTTAAGATGTTTATATATATATATATATAAATTTATATTTTTTGGAACGATGCAAATTAAAAAAAAACCTGTAAAAGGGTTAAAGCAAGATTTCCGGGGTAGAGGATGCCACTGAATAATTTTTTTGAAAAGGGGCTGGTAAGCCAAATAAGTTTGTGAACCTCTCTGTCCTTAATCTTTCATTCTCTTCTCCATGGATCCTCAAAGACTGAGACTCTCTATTCTAAAATCCCATTTCTCTAGACAGTTTACCTCATGACCCTTTGAACATCTCCTACTCTATATAGTCTAGTCCTTCAGCAAATTGACATTCCTATTTCTCTGGCCTCATCCTGTTCAGAATTTTACCATTGTATATTTCATGATTATATTCAGGATATATTCAGGTTTGTATAGTTGCATCAAACTCAGGCAATCCACATTCCTAGTAAAACATCTGTTCAAGAATTCTGGCTTCACCATCCATTCCTAATTGTTTGATTCAGAGGGATTTAATTCTATGCTTAGAAATTCTGTATTAAGCTCTAGCCTATGACAAACTTTTCCGCTTACATACAACCCGGAAGTCTAGATATTCAACTTAATAAGGACTTTCTGAAATGAGAACCTGCTAATGTCTCTAAGATTTTCTGGGATTTTTCTGTCTCAGTTAGTTTTATTCACTTATTTTACCAATATACTTAAGTCTTAAATATAAATACTGATTTCCAGATGTAACTTCTCTCCTTAAGTCCTTACTATATAACTTCATTTTTAATTTCCAAAAAATAAGGAATACCCCTTATCACTAATACTCTTATCAGTACTTATCTTTATCAATGATGAAATGCAGAGGATTACAATGGTTTTATTGTACAATTTTTAGGGATTTGAGGGATATTTTTTTGTGGCAATAAGACAGTATTTTCATCACATCTTTAAGGTTCTGTGGTTAAAGATATGAGGTTTTTTTTTTCTTTTTCTCAATCACCAATGCATACTAAAATTTGAATTACAATTGATTTTTATTACATAAGAAAAATCTACTTGTGTTTTATAAATTTCCTAGAATAGATTGATATTTGGACATATATTAATAAATCCTTTTCATTTATGATGTTTTCCGTTGTATGGCCTGTTCATTATCAATCATTTCTCTTTTCAGATATCACCTAGGAATCAAATGTGGTGATTTTCAGGACATTCGAAGATTTTTCCTTTGGAGTCTCAGGGAACTCTCTGGTCTCATATTGCTTCTTCAAAGTGTTTTCCTATGTCTTGCCTTCTCTTCTTCCTGGTTACACCACGCTATATGCTAAAACTCCTATTTCTGACAATTCCCATTCTTAGCCCCTGAATATTGCCCACTCTCTCACTTCTACTGTATCCCTACATTGGTTTTAGAGATTCTAAATCTGAAAACCTCATAATTTGGGATTCAAAGCTTCCCTGAAGCCTAGCTAGTCTAGGTTCCAGTTGTCCTCCATGATCACATACTGTGTCTTCACTTTCCACTCCCCATTGGCACATTCAGAGGCAGGAATCAAGTCCTAGCTCAGACTTTCAGGATCTCTGCTCATCTGATACCTATATTCCCACATGAAGGCTACCTGGAAGCTTATGCATTTATCATTCTAGGGACCATGGAAGAGATTATGTTTTGGTTTTAAAGTTATATCATGATAACTTTTTACAACTTCTTATTTTTTAATTTTATTCATTGTTTTATTATAACAATCAAATTTGGTCTTACCAATACAACAAATTTGAAATAGCAGTCTTCTTCCTAAAAAACTCTCTATTATGATAATCTTGTGCTTTTGTCCAAAATAGTTCAGTATTTATTTTTATTACTAATGACATAAAAGGCCTCTTTACAAAGGAAAACTGTACATGCAGCTTCATTTGCTATGGTGTGCAGGTGTTGTGATTTTGTAGCATTTTTGGCTAGCAGAAAAATTGACAGTAATGTCACCAAACTGTTTTGGTAGTGTGGTTGAAGACAGGAATTTTTCTGGGTTTTGTTTCTTATAAAGGATTGATGCCCAATAAAAATTATATTAGTATAAGTAAATGATCTCCACATATACATATATGCACACATACACACACAGCCACAGCCACACCCACCCCCACCCCCCCCCCACACACATATAAAATCAATAGAAAGCCTCATGAGTTGTGAGGTTTTCCACTGTGAGTCCCCTTTCCCAGCACATGATTTCTGGTCTCTGATATGTATATCATATCCTGTATTCCTGCATAATCTGACCTTTGCTCCCTATGGGCTCTCTTTACCCTTCTATGGGCACTGCTAGCTCTCACATTTTCATCTGCATGACAACTCCAAGGCCTGACATTCCATATGCTCAAATCCTCTTGTTTCTGAAAATGTCCATTTCCAGACCCAATTTATGTCTCACTCTCTCTTCACTAGGACCTCACAATCCTAGTCTAGCAGATTCTACAGTCTCAGCCAGCTGATTACCCTGAATTCTGAAATTCCTTCAAGCTTTTATTCAGAGGGCTTTATTTCCATGCTTAAAAATTCTGTATTATGCTCTATCCTATGACAAACTTGCCCACAGACATGGTACCAGGAAGTATAGATGTTAAGTTTAATAAGGACCTTCATAAATAAGAGATTCCCTTTTCTAAATGAGCACCTGCTAAGGTCCCTAAGATTTCTCTGTGCCATGAGCCATCCCTCATCTGATAGTACTTCCCAACTTTTCACTTGAAACCTTCACATTCAGAGGTAGGAGTTATCTCCCATTTAATCTTTAATTTCAGCTCAAGGACACCTTAACTTATATCCTGGAAATGACCTTGGAAGCTGTGATATTTAGTTTTTGAAGGGAATTGCTATTTTGGATCTTAAGGCCATAACCTCCTGTGAACTATAAGTATTTTCTTCATTTTTAAAATAATTATGACAATGCACATGCATCTTACCTGCATTCAAATTTCCCAACCTGACTCTCTTAATCATCATGTTATTGTATAAAAATAGTCTACATTTTTCCACTTAACAGAAATATACTTAACTGTTTTGAACAAAGTAGGATCTACAAGCAATTACATTTTTCTGGTGTCCAAGTGTTTTTAATTTTATGGGTTTTTTTTCATTTACCTAATAGTAGATAATATTTTCAACTCACTCAGTAATGTAGTTTTGTGAATAGGTGATTTGTCTCAAAGTATTCATATGATGGTATATAAATGCATTTAACAGAATTGATTGATTCCCTAGGCAAAGCCTCCCTCCTTTTCTTTGAAATTCCACAGAAATGGGCCATACTTTGTGTCATTTGTGTGTGTTTGTATATGTATGTGTGTGCATGTCTTTGTCATTTATGTTTTCCATTCTAAGTTCCAAGTATTGTGGCTTCACAATCTGTTACTAATTGTTTTATTTAAAGGTGGCACTTATTTCCATGCAGGAAAATAGTGTCTTCTAAGCTCTAGCTAACCACCAACTTGCCCACTTTCAGGATACCTGTAAGTCCAAACATTCTGTTTTCTAAGCGCCTTGACAGATTAAAGATTCTCATGTAGAAAGGAACACACTCCTAAGATTAATTAGGGTTTTGGGCATAAATTTCTTTTCTTGTTTTATTTGAATAGCACACTTGAGTCTAACCCATAGACTGATATCTGCATAATAGTCTCCTTTCCTAAGTCCATGTTATAGAACACCATTCTTTAATAGCTAAAAAGTCCTAAATATTCAGCATGAGTAATGCTACTACCAAGAGCTATCTTTATGAAGGAAGCAATTGCAAAGGATTGCGCTGGTTGGTCTTCTACGGCTATTTGGGTTTTTCATGTTTTGGGGGTTCTTTTGGATGGCTAGAGTACTTTTAGTATACTCTTGAGGCTCTATCGTTAAGGGGTCAGATATGTTTCTTTTTGGCATCACCAATTCATTCTCCAAATGAAATTCAAATTTATATTTTATTAGACCTTATCAGAGTAATCTACCTTGTTCTTGTTTTTTCAGTCACTAGCAACAGGTCAATATTTGGACCGAGTAAGAATATATCTGCCACTATATCTTTGGCATTTAGGAGATTTTCCATAGCTCCACTCAGACCTCATCATTACTGTTCTCAGAGATCACTTAGTAATCAAACATGATGATTTTCAGGACATTCAAAGATGTGCCCTTTGGAATTCTCTAAAGAAAGAAATACATAAAACTGCCATTGTTTCTCTGTGCAGGGATCATGGTGTTCAGAGGGAGTGAGCCAAAAAAAAATCAATAATAACCTCCCTAAATTCTTTGAAAGGTCAGGTTAAAGATAGGACTTACGGGTGTTATTTTCTCTTGGGTTCTTTTTGTTTGTTTATTTTTCTTGTACATCAAAGATGACGAATAAAAATTATATTGGAATAACTGGATTAAGAAATTATCTTAAAATAAGAAAAATCTACTTTCTTTTATTAAATAGTGAAAATACTAAAAAGAAATGGCCAATATTTGAGTCCACACAGTATGTGTCTGTGTATACACACACACACACACACACACACATATATATACACACATATACACATATGTAAATAAATCTTTGTGAGCTGTGAGATATTCTATGGGGAGGTCCCTTGCCGAGCAGATTTCTGTTCTCTAAACCCTCCCATCTGTAGCATAGCCTGGTGTTTGTCTCCATGGCAACTCGCAGGCCTGATCCTCTGTGTGTACTCAAATGCAGCTGTCTCTGAAAATGTCCATTCCTAGACGCCACATATCTCCCTCTCTCTTATCTAGTCCCTTGCAGTTCTGAAATGACATATTTGTCAGTCTCATCCAACTGATGATTCTGAATTCCAGATTTCCTTCAAGCTTGTATTCCTGATTTGCCATGTACTGTCCAATATCGCATAAAATATCTAAGCTTTTCATTCAAAATCTGGACCTTCAGAGGTTGGACTGATCTCCTGGCCAGGAAATTCTGTCTCCTCAGCTTGAGGACTCCAGCAAAACAGATCCTTGAAAGGTCCTATGAAGCCCTGATAGTCAATGTTCCAAGGGACTAAGAAGAGCTGATATTTTGGATTCTAAGGTGGTACTTCACATGTTCTTCAAGGGATTTTACTTTTTATTTTGTGCTGGATGAAAATTACTGTGCACATTTATCTTACCACATACAAATTTACCAGGCTGCCCACCTTCTCCCACTTGCTCTAATATCTCTCTAAATTGATATTGCAAATTTCACTGCCTAAAAATGACCTAGATACTGGATTAGAAATGACCCTCACTGTCAGATGTTCTAGGTTCTGAGTGCCCTCCCTCATCCCATATTCAGGGTTCAGTTTCTCCTCCTTATTCGTACATTCAAAGACAGGATTGAACTTCCAGCTCAGAAATTCTTTATTTGTGTGATCAATAACTTCTATTATTTTCATATGAAGGGGACCTGTAAACCTCAATCTTGAGTGTTCTCAGGACCATCCACGACAGACATTTTGGGTTCTAAAACTGTGTCATGCCAAATTGGGAGAAATTTTTTTTTATTTTTAATTCATTTATGATTACAATGCACATGTGTCTTAACAATATGATAATTTCAAAATAGAAGTCGTCTCCTTTATAAACTGTTAATACATCAATGGTTGTTTTCCTGTAACTAATTTCTCAAGAGTTATTTTTGTTAATAATAATAATAATAAAAACAACACTCTTTAGTAGGGAAAATAACACATGGCTCCTTTTGTTTAACTAAGTCTAGTTTGTGTTACTTGGTGGGTATTGGCTAGCCAAAAAATTGACAGTAATCTTACTAAATTCTGTGCAAGGTCTGGTTGAAGGTAGCAGAGATTTTTTTGTTTGGTTTGGTTTTAATTTCTTTATATGATTTTTGTTATCTATCACTAATGCCCAATAAAAATTGTATTGTGTCAGTGAATGATTTCCTACAAAAATCTACTCCTTATTTTTTAAATTAGAAGTGTCCAATATTTGGGCCCACACTGTATATAAAACAATATAAATCCTTCTGAGTTATAAGAATTTTTCCACTGGGAGGCCCCTTTCCCCAGCAGATGATTTCTGTTCTCTGAACTCTACTACCTAATAGCACAGGCTGTTTTCCAGGACACTGCAAGATATGACATTTTATTCCCTAAGGGCTCTCTTTGTTCCAAGGTCCCCTCTTCTCTCAGCACTGCTAGGGCTTCTTTCATTTTCACCTCCATGACAACTCCCAAGCCCAGCATTCTGTGTGTGCTCACATCCTCCTGCTTCTGAAAATGCCCATTCCAAGGCTCCATACATCTCCCCCTCTCGTTTCTGGCCCCTCACGATTCTTCCCTTGCAGATTCGAAAGTTTCATCCACCTGATCTTCCTGAATTCCAAATTTCATTCCAGCTTCTACTTTCTCTACCCTAGTTTCTCTAAGCTTTTCATTCAAAATTTGAACCTTAAGTGGCAGAACTGATCTCCTAGGTAGGAAATTCTGTCCTCTCAGCCCCAGAACACCAGTAATAGAGATCTTTGAAAGATTCCAGGAAACCTCAAGCATTACAATGACCTGATGTTTTGGATTCCAAGGATGAATCCTTTTTGATCCTTGAGGATTTCTCTCCTTCCTTTTTTATTGGAGAATTATTGCAGTGTATGTAAATCTTACCACATACAAAATATTAAATCTAATCAGCCTCTCTTGTAAGTTCTAGATGTTATTTACCTGCAATTGTAAAAGATTTTTTCCTACTCAGAATATATTTGCAGTAATCTTTGGATTTCAGGACATTTAGCATTTGAAGGCCCATTCCACAGCAGATCATGTAGGTTCTTAGAGTCTTCACAGTTAGAGCACATGGATAATTGGAGGATACCAACACTGACCTTGCTGTTCTGTCATGGATATCTGCATCCCTTCTTCTAGAGGTTCTCCTCTATCTCTCCTCTTCTGTATGGCTTCTTCCAGACCTGAAGTATCTCTTCTCTGATTCCATTTCTTCAGAGAATTGTCCTCTTTAGCCTCTGAACATCTCCCATTCTCTCATTATAAGTCCTAGTTTTGGTTTTAGTTTCTTTCTTTGTTTTACTTTGATAAGATTGATGTGCAATAGGCATTCAATTGGAATCAAGAAATGATGTTCAAAATAATCGTCCCTTCTTCCTCATCCAGCTCATGATTCCAGGATTGTCTAGTTCAGAATTATAGTCATGATATGTTCAGGATTATATAGTTCCATCAAACTCACATATAATAGGTTCCTAGTTGATGACTTTACAATCCATTCCTAATTGTATTTTTTTCAAAGGTGGGGCTCCACTTTCATGCTGTGAAATATTGTGTTCCAAGCCCTAGCCTTCCACCTACTTGCCCTCTTTCAGGATACCTGGAAGCATAGGCATTCTGTTTCCTAAGGACCTTCACAAGTAGCAGATTCAGATGTCCAAAGGATCACACTTCTAAGCTATGTTTGTTTGCTGTCGTTGTTTGCTTAAGTTTCTTTTATTGTTTTAAGAACACACTTGAGTCTTACTCATAGACTGATTTCCAAACAATAGTTTCCTCCTTTACCAGGTCCATGTTATAGAACACCATGTTTGAATGGCTAAAATAACCGAATATGCATTATCACTAATATTACTACTGAGAGCTATATTCATCACTGAAACAATTGCAGAGGATTGCACTTTTTTTCTTCTCTACATATATAGGGGTTGTGCAGGTTTGGGGGATACTTTTGGGTGGCTAAAGTATAGAGAATATATTCATCATACCCTTGATGCTCTGTGCTTGAGGATTTGAAATCTGTTTGTTTCTTACATCAAAATGACATCCTCAAAATTAAACTCACATTATGTTTGATTTCATCAGAATAATCTACCTTTTTAGTTATATGCAATAAGTCAATACTTGAACCAAGTAAGAATATATCTTATGAAGACATTAAAGATATTTATACTCTTATGAAAATATACTCTAAATCACTATTGATTATAGAAATGCAAAATAAAATGGTCTGATGTACCACCTCACTTTAATCATATTGGCTAGTATGGCAAAAATGGAAAGTGATAAATGTTGGAGAAGATATGGGAATATTGGAACACTAATGTGTTGTTGGTGAAGTTATGAACTGATTCAACCATTCTGGAGAGCAGTTTGGAACTATGCTTAAAGGGCTACAAAACTGGACATACACTTAGATCCAACCATACTACTACTAGGTCTGTATCCCAAAGAGAGCATAAAAACGGAAAAAGACAAACATGTGCAAAAATATTTATAACAGCTTATTTTGCAGTAGCAAAATATTGGAAATTGAAGGAACACCGATCAATAGGGGAATGGTTGAACAAGGTATAGTATATGAATGTAATGGTGTACTGTTGTGTTATAAGAAGTGACAAACAGGTAGATTTCAGAAAAACCTGGAAAGATATATAAGTTGGTGCTGAGTGAAGTGTGTAGAACCAGGAGACCATTGTACACAGTAACAACCATAGTGTGTGATGACTGATAGTGGTAGACTTATCTCTTCTCAGCAATAGAATGATACAGGAAAATTCAAATAGACTGGTGATGGCAAGTGTTATCCACATCCACTGAAAAAACTATGGAGACTGAACGCAAAGCAAAGTATATTATTTTCACATTTTTTTTCCTTTTTGCTTTTCCTTTCTCATCATTTTCCCATTTGTTCAGATTCTTCTTTCACAGCATGATTCATGTCAAAATATGTTTAACGTAATTGTACATGTATAACCTAAAATATATATCTGAGAATCCATCTTTCACATTTATGATATTTTCTATTCTAAGACCCATTCAGAGCAAATTACTTCTGTTCTAAGAGTTTGCCTAAGTGATCAAACAGGGTGATTTTAGAGACGTTCCATGATCTGCTCTTTGGAGTCTCAGACCACTTGCTGTTTCTGCCTAGTGGTCTCCTACCCCCTTGCTTCACTTCACCATGGCTTCACCATACCAAATGCTAAAACCCTCCCTTTTCTCAAAATTTCCACCCATAGTTTCTGAACGTCACCCACTCTTTCACTCCTAGTCCCTCTGAACAATGTCATTCGAGATTCCACAGTCAAGTCAAGCTCAGGGTTGTGAATTACAAGCTTCTCTCAAGACGACACAGTCTATGTTAAAGCACCCTCCATAATTACCTTTTCTGCATGCACTTTCAACTCCCCATTGGTACAGTGAGAGGTAGGATCTAACTGCTAGCTCAGAAATTCTGTACGTCTGCTCTCAGCTACTTCCAAGGATCTCACATGAAAGGAACCCAGAAGTTTAAACATTTAGTGCTCTAGGGACCATCAAAATCATGGTATTTTTCTTTCTAAAGCCATATCATGACAAATTGTTTCAAGTTAATATTTTTATTTTATTAATTGGATTATTATTAAAATGTACATTGGTTTTACTGATAATGATGGCTTGCAAAGAGAAGTCTTCTTCCTGAAATGTCTCTATACTGAACATTGGCTCTTTTGGTGCAAAATTGCTGAAGATCTATTTTTATTCATGATCATGGAAACACCAGTCTTTACTATGTGAAAGAATACATACAAAAACATTTTTTGTCAAACTTGCTTTGTGGAATTTCAGGTGTTTTATAATTTTTTTTTGCCTAAGCAAAAAATACTCAGTAATCATCCACAAAACTTTTTGTGGTTTATTTCAATATATGTAGAGTTTTTGTTATATTTTTAAACAATTAGATTTTTGTTTCTATTATGAATCACTGTTCCATTATATAACTTGTATTGGAGTAAGTGAATGCTTTCTTTGCTTTGCTGTGCTTTTTAGAGGGGGCAAGTGGGGATAAGTGATTTGCCCAAGGTTTCACAACTAGTAAGTGTTAAGTGTGTAAGGCTTGATTTGAACTCAGATCCTCCTGACTGAAGGGCTGGAGCTCTATTCACTGCATCACCTAGTCACCTCTGGGTGAATGATTTCACATAAAAAATCTGCCTTCTTATTTTTTAAAAATTAGAGAATGCCGATATTGGGGCCCATAAAGAATACTTATTGTTCAGTCATTGAGTCATGTGCAACATTTGTACCCCATGGACCATATCATGCCTTCTGTTCCATCCTCTGCTCTCCACCAAAATCTGTACAAGTTCTGATATTTCTTTTCATGATACTTTCAGTCCATCCCCTCTGCTGCCATCTGCTTTTTACTTTTGTCTTCAATCTTTACTAATACTAAACACCTTACCAATGATTCCTATCTTCTTATAATTTGGTCAAATTTTGAAGCTTCAGTATTTGGTCTTCCACTGAATTGCCTGAATTAATTTCTTCAAATACTGATTGATTTGACTTCCTTGCTGTCCAATAGACTCAGCATAGAGATGAAAATTAATCTTTGGCATGTGTGAGATTTTCCATTTCTAAGTCCCATTTTAGAGCATATGATTGATGTTCTTAGAGTCTTCCAAGCTATTCCTTACATTGGTGTCTAGGATATTCCAAGTTCTGAGTTTTGGTGTTCTAAAAGATCCCCTCTCTCTTTTCTATCCCTCCTTCTACATATTTTCCTACCTCTCTCATTCTGTTATCTATGCCTACTCTGAGTCTTGTCATTCTATGTGACCGAATCCCACTGTTTCTGAGATTTCCTTGATCAGTGCTGGAACAACTCCTCTCTCTGTTCTAGTACTGCCAAATACAACTTTCTGGTTTCTACACCTCATCTGCTTTTGGCTTCTGGAGTCAATATTTCCTCCTAGTTTAGATATTCTAAGTTCTATGTGTCTTCTCTGATTTAAGACTTTAGTCTCACTTTCCATTCAAAATCATGAGCTTCAAAATGAGGAACTGACCCTGACCAAGAATATTCTAGAGTCTCAGCCACCTCAAACATAGCTCCTTGAAAGATAATTGGAAGCGCAGTGACTAAGGACCTTCCAAAGCTTGATATTTGGGATTCTAAGACCACACTTTCCAACTATCTCTAACACTTTCAATTTCTATCATGATTATTGCAATGCACAGAACCATCAATAATATCCTGCTTTTGAAATATAAATATGTTCCCTTATCAGTCCCCAATGGATCACACTTTTTATTGTGTGGGACCCTACCTTCATTAGAATTAATAGTAATGCCAATAGCAGCCTTTACCAAATAGGGAAGGGCATAGGATTTCATTTATTTTAATGTGTAGGTTTTTAGGGTGATTGAGAGTTTTTGGAGGGAGGGGAAGAGCCAAAAATAGACAGTTCCATGCTATCCTTTTCCATTATGTTTAAAGATGTGAGTTTTTTAAAGCTTAATATAAATTCAGTCATAATTAAGGACTTATCTCCTATTATATGTCTAAAATTGTCTTGTTCCTTAATTTCCTTCACACTGGCCAGTATTTAACCAAAATGTATATGATCGTAAATTATGAAATTAATGATATTTTACATTCTGAGATCCTTCCAGTCCACCTGATTCATGTTCTCAGGAACATGAATATTTGTTTGCTCTATGGAGTTTTTTAGGACTCTCTAGGTCTTCCCTTTTATGTTCTATGAACTCCCTTTGCTCTGACCTAACTTCTTCCAAGTGCTCCTCCTTTCCTTTTCTTCCCCAAGGCTACTTTCAGAACTCTACATTCTGTTTGGATAAATTGCCTTCTCAGCCTCTCAATATCTTTTACTTTTTTTGAGGGAATCAGTGTTAAGTGACTTGGCCAGTGTCCCACAGCTAGTAAGTAAGGCTACATTTGAACTTAGGTCCCCCTGACTCCAGCACTGGTGCTCTATCCACTGTGCTGGATCTCCCACTTTCTCTGTTCTAGTGTCTCTCCATACTGTTCAGTTCCCACTCTCTACTGGTACAACCTGGGGCAGAATTTAACTCCTAGCTGAGACATTCTGTGTCTTTGTGATCAAGAACTTCCAACAATCCTCCATGAAGGGTACCTGGAAATCTCACTCTTTAGTGTTCTAGGGACCATCCAAGATATGAAATTTTAGGTTTGTGCAAAATTGGGTGAATGCATTATTTTTATTTTCTGTTAATTTGATTATGATTACAATGTATGTAGTTCTTCCTGATATGATGATTTCCGAATAGAAGGCATCTTTCCTATCAGCTCTTTATACTGCTTACAATATTTCCCTGTCAAAAACTTTTAGGAAGTCATTTATATCACTAGTAGTACAAACAAGGTCTTTACTAAAGAAGTAGATGAAACTACATTTTTAGCTATGGGGGAATTCTGGTTAATGCCGGGGGAGGGGGGAGAAAGAGGGTTTGCTAGCCCCAAAACTTAACAGTATCACTAAATTATTTGAAAAATCTATTTGAGGAGCCAAGATGGCAGCATAAAAGCAGCAAGGTTTCACAGCTCCCACACAACCACTTTAAATACCCATAAAATATGACTCTAAACAGATTAAAGGGGTCCAAAGCTCACAAAAATACAGAAAACATATGTCTTGCTGAAGGCAGCTCAGCAGGTGGGGCTCATTGCAGCAGACTGGGAGCTGAAACCAGCCCAGCCTAAAACTGCAGGCTCGCCCCATGGCAGTCAGGAGGAGCTGCAGCTGGAGTCTTCAGAAGAGCAGATAGGTGGCACCAGTAGAAGTTTCCAGATCTATCAAGCCAGGAGAAATAAGGCTAAGAGAAATATAAGTGGAATTCAGCTAAATTTAGAAGAGCAAAACTGTCAGGCTTAAATGCCCCCAGGGCAAGGAAGCAGCCGGGAAGTGGAAATAGAGGCAGAAACAGCTGCAAGCAGTAGCTGCCTCTGCCATGCTACTTCAGAGCTACTGGCCTGCAGATTGCAGGGGGACAAGGCAATTGATCACAGGCCAAGTGCTCTTGCATTGAGCGGCCTGGATGCAGATCATCATATTGGGTGGTTGTCCTGGGGTGTGCTTTCAGTGAGCCAAAGCTGGTGGGGGTTGCAGCACCCCTCTAATAGCTCTGGCAGCTGTGAAAAAGCCAGTGATTTGGGACAGAGCTTTATCTCCTGGAAGCAGAGTTCCACAGAGCTAAAAAATCAAGCAATTAATTGAATGGACAATATGGGTAGGAAAAGGAAGCAAAATCAGAACAGTAATCAAACTCTAGAATCCTTTTTTGGGGTCAAAAATATCAAAGCATGGAACAGGAGGAAGACAACACACTCACAACTTCCATATGAAATGCTTCCAAGAAACATGTAGAGTGCCTACAAGCCATAGATCGACTTAAAAAGGACTTTGAAAACCAATAAGAGACGTGGAGGAAAAATTGGAAAGAGAAATGAGAACGAAGCAAAAAAAAAATCATGAAAAAAGAGTCAACAACCTGACTGAAGAAAATAACACCTTAAAGAACACTTTAACTCAAATGGCAAAAGAGACACCACAAGATAATGGGGAGAAGGATGCCTTAAAAAGTTGAATTTGCCAAATGGAAAAAGAATCTCAAAAGCATTCTGAAGAGAATGATTCCTTCAGAATTAGAGCAGAGCAAATGGAAGCAAATGTCTTTATGAGAAATCAAGATAGTATTAAAGAGACACAAAAACTGAAATAACTCCTTGAAGTCCCCAAATCAAGGAGAAAATACTACAGGCTGCCAAGAGAAAGGAATTTGAATACTGTGGTAACACAATTAGTATAACCCAGGATCTGGCAGCTTCTACACTGAGGGGCTGAAGAACCTGGAATATGAAATTCCGCAGATCAAGGGAGCTAGGATTAAAACCAAGAATCATTTACCTAGCAAAACTGAGTATAATCTTCCAGGGGAAAATATGGTAATTCAGTGAGGTGGAGACCTTTCAAGCATTCTTGCTGGAAAAACCAGAACTGAACAGAAAATTTGACATTCAAACACAAGAAGCATGAGAAGATATACATGGGAAAGAAATCATAAGGAACTTATCAAAGTTGAACTAGTTACATGACAATATGCAAAAATGATAATAATAACTTATGAAACTCTTCTTAGTATGAGGATAGGTGAAGGGAATACAAATGCATGTGTATATATATATATATATATATTTATATATATATATATACACACACACACATATGTATGTATGTATGTATGTATGTATACCTACACATATGTCTATATAGGAGGGTATATATGCATACCAATACATATCTGAGCATGTGTGCATATGTGTACATAGAGGGTACAGGATCAATTGAATAGGAATGGATGATACTTTAAAAGGTGAAATTCTGAGTTGGGAAAGGAGTGGAATGAGAGGAGATAAGGAGAGACAAAATAGGGTTAACCATCCCATATATAAGAGGCAAGGGATAACTGTTACAACTTAACTTTCATTTACTCTCATTGAATTTGGCTTGGGGAAGGAATGACATAAACTCTAGACTGAGTATCTTGCCACACAGGAGAGTAGAGAGGAGGAGGATGAGGGGCAGTATGATGGATGGGGAGGCAGGGTTGGAGGGAGCATTACTGGGAGGATACACTTCAATAAAGGGACAGGGACAGGGTAAAGAATAGAACAAGATGGGGGGGCGGGATAGAAAGGAGGGACATATAATCAGCCTCTTAGAATATGTCCGTTTTGGAGATGTCCTGCATAACTACATCTGTACAGCCTGTACTGAGTTGCTTGTCCTTCCAGTGGGGGTGGTTAACAAGGGAGGAAACGAAAGAATCTAGAATTTAAAGTTCTATAATCAAATGTTAAATATATATGTTATTATTATTATTATCATTATTATCATTATTATTATTATTATTAACTATATGCAATTGGGAATTAAGATATACAGGCACTTGGGTAGGGAGACCCACCCTGCCCTACCAGAAAGTTAGAGGGACGTTGTAGGAGGGCATAAAAGAAAGCAGATTGGGGGAGGGGCTTTACAATGGGATTCGCTGTTTTGGGGTTATGAGTAGTGGGAATACTGGGATAAAATCTGAAAAACAAAATCTCGTGGAAATGAATGATGTAAACAAGAAAATTACTTAAATAATTAATTTTAAAAATCTATTGGAAGATAGAAAGGCTTTGTTTTTTGTTAGTTTATTTGTTCTTCTCAATCTATCTCTGATGGCTAATAAAAATTAGATTGGAATAAATGAATGATCTCTTATGAAAAATCTACCTTAATTTTAAAAATTAGTCAAAGGGAACTATCAAACCCACTGAGTACAGATACGAAAATAATTCTTTGCTATTTGTGAAATTTTCCACTTCCCCAGCAGATGATTTCTGTTCTCTGAACCTTCCCTATAGCACAGTCTGTTTTCCACGACTCTGAAAGTTCTGATATTTGTTACCCTATAGGCTCTTCTTGCTCTGAGGCCCACTCTTCTATGGGCACTGTTAGCTCTCTCATTTTCCTTTCCATGGCAACTCCCAGGCCTGACACTCAGTGTGCTCACATCCTTCCATTTCTGAAAGTGTCCATTCTCAGTCCCCTTACATCTCTCCTCTCTTCTTTAGGCCCTCACAATTCTGTTCTAGCAGATTCTACATTTTCATCCCCCTGATGATCCTGAATTCCAAATTTCTTTCAAACTCATACATTCTGTGTGTCATGAGTCATGCCACAACCCATAGTCTCTCTAGGCTTTTCACTTAAAATCTGAACCTACAGAGGCAGGACTGATCCCCTATCGAGGAAATTCTGTATTCTTATCTCTAAGACCCCTCTAAAATGTATCCTGGGAAATTATTGGGAGAGGCCCTGACATCCAGTGTTCCAAGGAGTACTCTATAGCTGATATTTTAGATTGAAAGGCCATATCCCCCTATGGTCTGTAAGGATTATTCTTTTTCTTTTATTATTGTATAATTATTACAATTCACATCCATCTCACCTATATACAAGTTTCCCAAACTAACCTGAGTCTTTTTGAAGTGACTGGCTTGCTACAGTCCCCTTTTGTAGCCCCAAATATACCATGCATTCACTTTCTCTAGGAGTAATATCAGTAGCAGTTATGACCAAAGGAAAACCTCAAGGGAATTACATGTGTTTTGGTGTCAAAAATATTTTTAGTTGGCGGCATTTATATTTTTGGCTTTCACCACTTTTTTGCCATGTAGATGTGAAATGGTGATTTGTTTCGAATCATACCTACTCCAGAATATTAATTAAATTCGAGGAAAATATTGAAACCCTAGGCAAAATTTGCCTGCATCTTTAAAAAAATCCCAGTAACTGGCCAATCTATAAACTCTCTTAGAAGATATATGAAAATACATCTTTACTATTTATGATATTTTCCATTCAAGGCAGATTTCAATTCATATCATCAGAGAACTTCCAGCTATCGTAAAACGTGGACTGTAACCCATTCAAAGGTCTTTTGTGTTCTAAAGTTTGCTTTGCTCTCATATGCCCACTTGAAACAGGGACATTTAATGTTGGGACTTATGTCTAGTTAGGAAAATCCATTATGCTAACTCTCTATTGCCACTGAGGGGGAATTGGCAGCCCAGCCATTTACTGTGCTAAGGACATTCCAAGACACAATATATTTGGTTCCAAAGAAACACACCTTATGAGTTATACTGCTGATTTTTAAACATTTTTCAATGAATTTTTATTAAATTGTGCTTAATGACTTCTGGAAATTTTAGGTTTTTCCCCCTTATTAGGCTTCAGGAATAAGAACTAAGTGTCTTTTTGTTCAAAAATATTCTGTCTTCATTATAAATAGTAATAATATCACTGGCTATGTTTATCAAAGAAGAATCTTCATAGAATTGATCTGTTCCCTGGTGCTGATATATTACCTTATTTGTAGATTTCTTAATTAGCCAAAAATTATCAGTCATTTCATCAAACTTTTTTGGATATATGGGGGAAGACGAGAAGTTTTTTAGGGAGAGAGAGAGAGAGAGAGAGAGAGAGAGAGAGAGAGAGAGAGAGAGAGTTAATTAAAATAAATGATTGATATCCAGAAATTCCAAATTTTCCTCCTTCCTTTGTTTACCTAGAACCAGAAAATATTTTTCCCACTGAGAATATATTTAGGGGTGGCTAGGTGGCACAGTGAATAGAGCCCCAGCCCTGGAGTCAGGACGACCTAAGTTCAAATCTGGCCTCTGACACTTAACACTTACCAGCAGTGTGACCTTGGGCAAGTCACTTAACCCCAATTTCCCTGCATTTCCCTCTGCAAAAAAGAATATATTTAAACTATTGCTTAAAATTGAAGACATTTTGCATTTGAAGGCCCATTCCTCAGCAGATGATGGTTCTCAGATTTATCACTGCTATGGCATATGGAAAATTAGTGACATTCCAGTCCTGACACATTTTGTTCTCTCCTGAATCATTTATCCATTGTTCTAGCAGTGGTTCTCAATGTTCCTAATGCTGTGACCCTTTAATACTGTTTCTCATATTATGGTGACACCCAACCATAAAATTATTTTTGTTGCTACTTCATAACTTCAATTTTGCTACTGTTATGAATCATAATGTAAATATTTGATATGCAGGATTTATTTTCATTGTTACAAATTGAACATAACCTACAAGTTCAGAAATGCTGACTTAAAGTCTCTAAGCCAGGGGTTCTCAACCTATGGGTTATATTCAATTTCAATACATTCTGCATATCAGATATTTATATTATGATTCATAACAGTAGCAAAATGTTGCATCCTCCACTTGGAGGGGGGCCTGGGGCTGACCAGGCTGTCAGGTTCCAGAAGGGAGGCCACTGGGGCTGGGGCTGGGGGCAGCAGCAGTTGAGCTCAGCTTGGGGTATATGAGGGTGTGTCCCTTTATGGAATCTGGGATGTGGAGAACAAAGAGGGGAAAGGGGAGATCAAGGGAGGGATGTCCAGGACTCCACCAAAGGCAAGAAAGAGCACAGCAGCTGCAGAGCACCAGCCGCTGAATGGGATTTGGATTCGTCAGAACCCCCAGAACTGGGGAAGAAAGGGGGAGTGCAGGGGGCCAGGGGATGGGTGGGGATCAGTCTCCTTTCTCTAGGCAAGAAGATTCAAAGATCAGGCTTGGCGGGAAGGACATGGGGCTCCCCGAAAGGCAGTGTCTGCCCCCTCTCTTTGTGTGTGGGGACCCTGGTTGAAATACTTATAATTAAACCTTCCATAGCCTGGACAAGAGGGAACCATACCCTCCTTTTGCCTGTTTCATCTACCACAGAACTTAATATTTCTATGTAAAACTTTTTCAGACCTGGAGCCTTGTTCTCTCCCACACCAGGTACACAGCAGCTGCTGAACTGGCACAGAGGAGAGACAGCTGGAATGGCAGCCACACACCTAGACTAGCATTGGGGAACCTGCAGACTGAAGCCACATGTGTCCTTCTAGGTACTTGGTTGTGGCCTTTTGATTGAGTCCAAGTTTTGCTGAAATAATTCTTTTATGAAGCAGATTTGTTCTGTGAAGTTTGGATTCAGTCAATAGGTCACACTTGGAGACCTAGAGGACCACATGCAGAGCTTATGTTCCCCGCCCTTCACTTAGAATGAAGTTCTGCCTCACTCATTGTGTGACCATAGGCAAACCATTATGTAAACCTCAATTTTCTTATCTGAAAAAATGGGAGTAATAATAACACATAGGGTAAGTAAATTCCAGTGTGTCTGTGAGTTTCAAATGAGATGTTTTCAAAGTGATTTTTAAACCATGCCACCCCATAGAACTATTAATTATTATCACTGTCATTCATCTGTTGGCCCTTTGGATAGTTAAGAATCATGCTATTTTTTCTTTTCTATTTAATGTACTTCAGAACATAGGACAGAATTACATTCTATTTTAACTCAGTAAAAGCATTGAGAGTTCAAGTATTTGCTCCAAGCTCCAAGAATAAATCTTTTGGACAATTCTGGGAGGAGATAGGACTGTGGGGATCCCATATTCTTAACCCTGTTTCCACATAGTTTTCAAGTCTTCCCCGTGGTCTCTACATGTTGTTTTTGATCCTCAGCTTATATATTAGGAACAATTGCTATAGTATTAAAATATATTTATTGAATGTTATGACTAGAAAATAGCAACAATATTTTTGTTCCATGACACTGTTCCACTTCCACAACAATTTATTTTTGAACTCCCAAGGATATCCTGAGGTCCCCATTTGTAACAGGAACATCTGTCACCTGAAAGATATTGAGCTTCTGATGGATAATTCCAACCACCAGGTCATGTTCTTGCTAAGTTTTCATTAGGCACTAATGTTTTCCAACTTGCAGTGAAGAGTTGCTCAGTATATACCATTTCCTTCCATAGTCTGTTCTGATTGCAGAATTTGCGTTCCTGAAGCACAGTCTATAATTTCTTCTCATAGTGACTTGACAAGGGATTGCAATCAGAAATCTTCCCAATTCTGTAAACAAAGTCATTTGATGAGCATATGATCTGTGACTCTCTGTAAACAGACTGTTGGTTGAATTCCTGTGGAAGGTCACCTATGGAGTGCATCTGGCCTCCACTCTTGGATCTTTGTTATTTTATAGGTTTCCCCCACATAATGATATGTACCAACAGATTCCCCAAAGAATGATATCATGAATAGCATTTAAAATTGGGATTACTCAATAATAATGAACCCTCTGTTTATTCATTACAAATCAAGGCAAACATTCATAATATAATATTCAAACCATTACATCTTATCACAGAAAGTCACAATATGGTGTTCATATTAACATTAGAATGGCCACACAGTTTTCACTACAGTGGACACAATTATTTAGAACAAGGAACAAAAGAATAATCATCTGGTTCCCCTAAGGGGGAAACACTTCTCACTTAATCATTCATTCAATCAATTCAAAATATATCAGTCTTCCACTCATGGGGCAACCATTAACTTAATCAGTCACTATACAATAATTAAACTTCCACTCATTGGGAAACCATTAACTTAATCAGTCACTAATCTAGATTCACAATTACTAAATATCATTAATTACTAGTACAGTCATTAGAAAACCACACCAACCCTCCACCCCTTGGTGTCCAGTAAACCTCAGTGTCCTCCAAGGAGAAGCCATTCTTCATCTTAACTCTGGCTGGTCTGTCTGATTCCCTGCATCCCCTTCCATGATTCTACCTCACTCCTGAATCCACCAAACAGTCACCTGGATTCAGAAGTAGACAGCTGCCTGGTTCTCATCCAGTCCTCATAGGTAGACAGCTCCCAGGTCCTTGTCCAGTCTTCAGGGCAGTGTTACACTGGTGCCAGAGCCCAGATTCAAATCCAGGTGTACTTGTTGCCATTTCAGCACTGTCTCATCCTCAGACTGAACAACCTCCAGTGGCTCCCCAGTACATCTGGGATCAAATACAGACACCTCTGTTTGTCATTTAAACCTCTTTCAACCCTGCCAATACACAACCTGTGTAGCCTTTGTATTACTTTGTACTACTCAATGTACTACTCAGTCAGTAAACATTTATGAAGTACTAATAGTGTGCCAGGCACTGTGGTAAATTCTGGGGATACAAAGAGACATGAGAAACCATTGTTGCCCTCACAAAGCTCCATCTCCAAAGGGGGAGACAAGAAACCAACACATATTGGCAATCTATTCAGAAAAATTAACTTTCAAATTGAAGCCTTAATACAAGCATGAAAAAAGAAACAGGAAGGAGAAATCATAAAGAACTTATTAAAGTTGAACTCTTTACATTCCTACACAGAAAGATGACATTTTTAACTCATGAGAATTTTCTCAGTATTAGGATAGTTAAAGAGAATATATATGTCCAAATGTACGTATGTTTGTATGTATGTATGTATATAGATATATAGATATATACATAGATACACACACAGCAAACCATATATAAGTATGTGTACATGTATGTGTGGATGTGTATGCATGCATATATGTATAGTATATGTGCATCTATATGTATTATGTAAAGTGTGTATGTGTATATATAGACAGAGGGCACAGGGTGAGTTAAATATGAAGAGAGGATATCTAAAAATATAAGAGGTGACAGAGCAATATAATGGCAGAAGAAGAGCAGTAGAGATAGACAAGGGTAAAATATCTCACATAAAAGATGCCAGAGAAAGCTGTTATAATGGAGGGGAAGAGCAGAGAGGTGAAAGGGAATAAGTCAACCTTACTCTCATTGGATTTGGCTTAAGGAGCAAATGACATACACACTCAATTGGATATCTTACCCTAGAGAGAAGTAGGGTAGAAGGGAGGGCAGATTGGGGGAGGGGGTAGTCAGAAGCAAACACTTTTGAAAAGGGATAGTGTCAAAGCAGAAAAAGTAATAAATGTGGGTCAGGATAGAATGGAAGGAAATATATTCTTACACAATATGACTACTCTGGAAATGATTTGCATAACTACACATGTATAGCCTATATTGAATTGCTTGTCTTTTCAGTGGGGTGGGGAGGTGAAGGGGGAAGAAGGGAGAGAATTTAGGGAACTCATATTTTAAAAACTAACTTTAAGTTGCTCTTTTTACCTGCAACCAGGAAATAATATATAAAGGCAATAGGGTATAGAAATCCATCTTGAACTAAAGAAAGTAAGGGGAAGGGGGAATAGGAGGGACAGAAGACAGGACAGATTGGAGAAAGAGGTAATGAATATGCTTGCCATCTTGGGGTGGAGGTAGAAGAGAGATTGGGAGAAAATTTGGAACTCAAAATCTTGGGGAAATGAATGTTAAAAGCTAAAAATTAATAAAGGTAGAAAAATGGGTGGCTAGGTGGCACAGTGAATAGAGCACCGGCCCTGGAATCAGGAGGACCTGAGTTCAAATCCAGCCTCAGAAACTTAACCTAAAAACTAGCCCTGTGACGTTGGGCAAGTCACTTAACCCCAACTGCTCTCCAAAAAGCAAAAAATAAATAAATAAATAAAGGTAAAAAAAGAAAAAAACAATTCAAATATTGTGGAGCCATAGTCAGGATGACACAAGATTTAGCACGTTCACCTTCTGTATTTTTAATATAATTTTTAATATGTTTACTTGTTTACATCATTCATTTCCATGAGATTTTTGATTTACATATTTTCTCCCCATCTTTCCCCTACCCCCAACCCCAAAACAATGATCCCACTGTAAAGCCCCTCCCCTGATGTGCTCTCCTTTATGCCCTCCCCGAACACCCCACCAACTTTCTGGTAGAGCAGGGATGGTCTCCCTACACCAGTCCCTGTATATCTTAATTCCTAGTTGCATGCATTGAAGAGCTTTAAATTCTAGATTCTTTCGGTTCCTCCCTTGTCACCTACACCCACCGGAAGGACAAGCAATTCACTACAGGCTGTGCATGTGTAATTACACAGGACATCTTCACAATGGACATATTGTTACAGTCTGATCATATGTCCCTCCTTCCTATCCCACCCCCCATTGTTCTGTTCTCTACCCTGTCCCTTTCCCTTTATTGAAGTGTGTGCTTCCAGCAACCCTCCCCCAGACCCTGCCCACCCCTACATCATCCCGTCTCTCATGCCCATGCTCCCTACTCTCCTGTGTGGTATGATACCCAGTTTAGAGTTTATGTCATTCCTTCCCTAAGACAAATTCAATAAGAGTAAATGAAAGTTAAGTTGTAACAGTTATCTCTTGCCTCTTCTATAAGGGATGATTAACCCCATTTTGTCTCTCCCTCTTTCCTTTCATTCTAGTCCTCTCCCACCTCAGAATTTCACCTTTTAAAGTATCATACCTTCATATTCATTTTTCCTATACCCTCTATGTACACATATACACACATGCTTAGACATGTATTCATACACATATATAGCCTGCTATATAGACATATGTGTAAGTATACATATACATACATTTGTATTCCCTTCACCTATCCTCATATACAGAAAAGTTTCATAAGCTACTATTATCATTTTTCCATATTGGCATGTAAATAGTTTAACTTTGATAGGTTCCTTATGATTTCTTTCCCATGTCTACCTTCTCATGCTTCTTGTGTTTGATTGTCAGATTTTCTGTTCAGTTCTGGTTTCTTCAGTAAGAATGCTTGAAAGTCCTCCACCTCATTGAATGACCATACTTTCCCCTGGAATGTTGTACTCAATTTTTCTGGGTATGTGATTCTTGGTTTTAATACCAGCTCCCTTGATCTTCAAAACATCATATTCCAGGCCCTCCAATCTGTCAGTGTAGAAGCTGCCAGATCCTGGGTTATCCTAATTGTGTTTCCACAGTATTCAAATTGATTTATATTGGCAACCTGTAATGTTTTCTCCTTTAATAGGGGATTCTGGAACCTGGCAATAACATTTCTAGGAGTTTTCTTTGGGGGATCTTTTTCAAGAGATGATTGGTGAATTCTTTGAATTTCTATTTTCCCCTCTGAATCTAAAACATCAGGACAATTGTCTTTGAGGATTTCTTGAAAGATGCTTCCCAAGTTCTTTTTCTGGTAATGAGTTTCAGGTAGACCAATAATTTTCAGGTTGTCTCTCCTGGATCTATTTTCCATGTCAGTTTTTTCAAGGAGATATTACATATTGCTTTCTATTTTTTCATTTGTTTGTAACTTTAATATTATCATAGTTTCTCATAAACTCATTAGCTCCCACTTGCTCCACTCTAATTCTGAAGGAATTATTCTCTTCAGAATGCTTTTGAGAGTCTTTTTCCATCTGGCATATTTGACTTTTTAAGGCTTTCTTCTCCTCATTGACTTTCTGGGATTCATTTCCATTTGAATTAATCTATTTTTTAAAGTGTTGTTTATTTCAGTCAGGTTGTTGGCTCTCTTGTCATGATTTTCTTGCATCATTCTCATTTCTCTTACCAGTTTTACCTCCACTTCTCAAATTTGTTTTTCAAAGTCCATTTTCAGTTTATCTATTGCCTCTAGGCATTCTTCAAGTGTCTTGGAAGCATTTGTTGTGGGAGTTCTGACAGTGTTGTCTTCCTCCTGTCCTGTGCTTTGATCCTTTTTGTCCACAAAAAAGGATTCTAGAGTTTTATCACAGTTCTTATTTTGCTTCCTTTTCCTCATGTAGGCCAGACTATTAATTGCGTGATTTTTTTAGCTCTGTGGAACTCTGCTACCAGGGGGGAAAATCTGTCCCAAATTGCTGGGGTTTTCACAGCTGCTGAAACTACTAGGGGGAGGTGCAGCCACCCTTCAGCTTTGGCTGGCTGAAAGCGCACCCGAGGACGACCACCCAAGAACACGATCCGGATCCAGGCCGCTCAATGCAACAGCAATTGGACTATTTCCTAAGGTCCTTTCTCAAATTGAAGTGGCAATCATACAAACTCTACTTCAGAGCGTACAACTCTGATGGAATGACCTCATTATTTAAATGCAAGACGTATGCTTACCAAAAAGAGTGGTTTATGGAGAACTCATACTGGGTAGGCATTCACGTGGTGGTCACAAAAAGTGATAAAGGGACAGTATGAAATTCTCTCTTAAGAACGTTTGGATTGATTGTGGCATGGGAGACCGTGGCACAGGATCATTCGTTATGGTCCCACATCAGAGAAGGGGCCATACTGTATGAGCTGAGCAGAAATGAAGTAGCTCAAAAGAAATGCAAGATGGGCCAATTTAGAGAATTCACCCCAAATTTCCAGATGGACTGTTTCCACCCTGGGGTAGAACATTCCGAGCTCATATTGGTCTTATCAGTAACAGTCCAACACATTACAACTTAACCATAGCATGAATGTGATTTTGGTCTTCCTGTAGAGACTTCTACATCAGAGAAAGATCTAGAAAGAACAAGTTTAAATGCAGATTGAAGCAAATTACCTGTTCTTTCTTTTTCTTCTTTGGTTTTTACCCTCTTTCCCATCTTTTATTTCATCCCTTACAGTCCTTCTTTGTAACCTGACTAATGTTAAAAAGTCAAAGTATTTGAAGATCCTAATCTTTATTGCATTCCCCCATGGGGGTTGGGGGTAGGAGAGGAAGGGGGAGAAAATTTGAAACTCAAGGAATTGTGGAAATGAATCTCATAAATTAAATGTAAACAAATTAATAAAGACAAAAACATTTAAAAAGGAAACCAAGTATCAAGGACCCTGAGAAGCTTTTGTTTATGTGGGTTATATTATTATTTACAATATTTGAAAATAAAATGTCTTGGTATTTTTATCGAATGAAAAGAAATAAATTTAATGACCTAGAGGCTGGCAGACTTGAAAAAAACTGTTTGTTGACCAATTAAAAGGAGATCCTGGAGAAAGTAATGTCACAAAACGTTAAAGAGATGAAAGTATCAAGAGAAAGGTGCCAAAAGCAAAACCAGGAGAAACTCACTTTGATAGACTGGGTTCCTCTTAGCAATGAAAGGGTTTAAGACAACTCCAAAAGATTCAGTATGGAAAGAAATCTCCACATCCAGTGAAAGAACTACAGAGTTTGAACACAGATTGGAACAAACTACTTGCTGTCTTTCTTTTGTTTCCTCTTTCCCATTATATTTTCCTGACTATTGTATTTGAAGATCCTTTATATATGATTGTATGCCACCTGTGGGGGGGGCAGGAGAAGGAAGGAGAGAAAATTCAGAACGCAAGGGATTGTGGAGCTGAATTTTGTAAACTAAAAGTGAACAAATAAATTTATTTTTTTAAAGAGAGAAAGGTTCCTAGGGCAACACAGCTAAGAAGTGTTTGAGGCCAGATTTAACTCAGGAAGAAGCGTCTTCATGACTCCAAGCTTAGCACTATAGCTACAGTGTCACCTAGCTGCCTGTGGTTGTGCTACCATGTCCTCATGGGGACCCCTCTGATATATGGTTACATTTGGTTGTTACCTGAGAGGATATCTGGGGGAGCTGTCCAGATTCTTTGGTGCTGAAGTAAGAGTTTTTTTGTCTGTTGACATCTTACCTAACCCAAGCTATTGTGTAAATCCTTGATAACACATTTTAATAAAAGGTCAAACTGGAATAAAGACTTCTCATATTAGAAAGAGCATAGGATGTAGACAGGAATTCCACGAACATTTTGAATTCAGGCCAATAAGTTGCTGCTGAATGTTCATGGGGTGAAACTGGATAGATTTTGGAAATGACATTTCTTTAGACATTTAAAAAAGAAACTTACCCTCTGTTGGGGGTCCACCCATCATCCAGCCTCAGGTGTGTGCAGAGAGGTGGGTGAGAGGATAGCTCAAGAAAGGACCATGAACTCCATTTAGTGATTGTAAAAGTTTATTGTAACACTATTGAGTGGGCAGGAGGGCTTAGGAAGCCTGCAAAAGTGCAGGAACTAGAAATACAGATTATATAGCCATAATAATAACATAAATCCGGTATCAATTATGCTAACTAGGTGACTAAAAGAGGCATTAGGGAGAAGTTAAGGAATGGTCAGTGCTTAAAGAGACATGCACTTTTCATATCTACTGAGCAAACATATTGCCCGTAATTCACTGGGGAAAAGGGGGGGTTGCCCGAGCCAGCCAGGCTTGTGGGTCCCCCAGTCACCTACCTTATACCACACGGTCAGTCTCAGTCACCTCTATGACTTGACCATGTCTATGACCCTTCAGGTTACTCACAGATTAGACAGATTAGCCAGAGACATCTTGGTGGAGTTGCATAGATCTCTTTATTCTATCCTATTGTATGCCATGCCCCCAGGTGTGCCGTGTCGTGCCTCCTTGTGTGCTGTGTCCCCAGCTCTCCTGCTTTCCTCTGCCTTATATAGACTGTCCGTCTTCCCCTGCTCACGTGCCTCAGTAACAGTAGCCAGATAGGTGGGGAGCGCTCCTCCATTATTCATGCATGCTTCATGCCACCTGTGACCTTTAATCCCCCCAAGATGCCCATGCCCATGGAACACAAGACAGGGAGTGCTTGGTAAACAGTAAGTGTGGTCACGGGAGTGGAGCAAACTCACAAATGCCTTAGACCCGTCTCAAGTCTTCCTGTTTGTGAGGACACACTGACACAGTTCAGACCTCTAGTCATTCAAGGCTTAAAGGGGCCCTTACAATCTCCCCCTTTCTCTTTTACAAAAGGAGGGTGTCAGCGTGCCACATTGCAGGGGTGTTTTTAACATAGCGCATAAAAGGTACAACACAAGGGGAAAGCAACAACAAAGAAAAATCGAAGTCCTGCAAGTATGATAACTCCCCACAATAGAGAGGTTCCCCATGAAACGCAAGGTAGATTACACATTTATTGCAAGAGATCCTGAAGAATATCTTCAGGTGCTAGGGTTCTGGTATCACATAACTTTCCCTTATTACCAACCAATTATAATGGGATATACAAGAGGTAATCAAACAATCATAACAAGCAAAATTATACAACGCATCATTGAGACACTCCACTACACTACCAGCAATACCAGTAGCACCACTAGAAATCACAGCAAAGGCATAGTCGGGGTCAGAAAAGCAAATTCCTCCATGAGAGTAGGCAGCATATCCAGTAATGTTCGTGAACAGACCACCTGGACTTACATTAACTGTCCAAGCATACCAGATACCATTCTTTGGGTCTTCTGTAATCCTATCCATGAAGGGACAATCCCTATGGGAAAGAGTACTTGACCCTGGGACCATGTATCATTATTAAAAAGGCAATAATTGTCAAATCCAGGTTATGTAAGTTTCCCGATGTCAATGGTGCCTACACATTAGTCTGTGAGAGACACATTATGCTGTTCACGAGGTCAGGAAGGCATGGGAGGTGTGAAAAAAGGACCTGTTGTTTGGGGCCAAATATTGTGCCCCATTGCCACGACAGAAAACTGACTGCATGTTTGTCACATCCAGGCAGTGGGAAGGCAGGGCAGTTTTATTCATGCATTTCTGCAAGCACCAAGGCCGGGTGGCTCCATCTGCCCTGCGGCTCTCCGAAAAATAGCACCTGTTGTAGCTGGTATGATGGTCAGGATGGTCAGCAATTGACACAGGTATTGAGAGTCACTGGTCTTTCCCTGTCTCAGTCTGGGCCTCCATCTCCGGCACCTTCTCTGTTTCTCTCTCTGGTACCTTATCTTCAGCAAGGATAAGGAGCCACTTTGGCAGTATCCATTTGCCTTTGGTTTCTCCATCTGGAATGACATAAGCATACCCCGCTCCCCAAAGATTTACAGCACCCAGTCCCTCCCAATCCTTCTCCAGGTCTTTCCAGATGGCCCTAGCTCTTGTTAGAGGTGGAGGCACTGGTGCCCATGTGTCAATTGATGAAGATCTCCTAACCTGTGGGGCTGTAGCATAAAAGTGCAAGAAAATTGAAGAAATTTATAAGTGTAGAGGGTGGTATGTAACTGTCCCATGGTGAGTCAGCCCACTCTCCCTATCCACCCCAGATCTCCCCTTTTTTTGCTTTTTGGAGGGCAATTGGGGTTAAGTGACTTGTCCAAAGTCACACTGCTAGTTTTTTGTCAAGTGTCTGAGGCAAGATTTGAACTCACGTCCTCCTGACTCCAGGGTTGCTTCCTTTCTAATAGAAAAATCCTGCAGAAAGGAAGCAAAGGCTTTAGAAGTATAAACTGGGCTTTTATCTGTCCATTCTGTAACTTGAAAGTACTTTAGTGCTCCTTTCTCTTATAAAGTCTAGTCCTTTTCCTATAACATTGACCTTGTTTATCTCCTCCCTAAGTCTCAGGCCTGCATTCTTTTGTGTTAATTAGGCACCCTTGGGCTAAGGAGAAGGTATGAGTGAATTCTTTCAAAAACCTGAACCAGCTCTCCCAACCATGAACAACCTCATTTTGGCAAGTATTGGACTCTGATGATCTTCTCCTAGCCACTGGGATAACAGGTAGGCACTCTTTTCCTTGTTATCTTCCCCAGACCTTTCTGCTCCTACTTGTCTTCCTAGAAGCAAGACTCCTGGAGTGCCCAGACATTTCCAGTGGCGTCTGAAACTCCAACACTGACTCCTGCGCAGTCAGTTGAATTGTGGACGCTTGTACAAGGGGACGCCCTTGTGCAGGGTCAGTCACATTTGCCTTCTCCCCTCTGTCCTGGGACGCTGGGACAAGTGGTGAGAAGTGGCTAGGTGGATTCTAGGAGGGAAATTCAGGGAGATCTTAAGGGGAAAGTGACTAGTATTCCCTTGCAGCACAGCCTGACCTCAAAATAATCTAGAAACATGATTTGTTACTAACCAAGTTTAGAAAGAAAATTGGTCTCCAAAACTTAAAAGAAAAAGCATCTTGATCTACCTCAGTGAACTTTTTACCCCTTCTTGCTTCTTGCCTTCCCCTGTAGGAGTTTGTGGAGGTTGGCTTTTGCACTTGGTTGTCTTTGGGGATCCTTACACCCCACCTTCAGGGTCTCTGTGACTTGTATTAACACAAAACCTTCATGCATTTCTTAGTCTTTTCTTTTAAAATGCTAAGAGTATTGGACCTAGGAAATTAAAATGCTACCACTAGTGATTATAAATCGAAATTCAATTTGCTCAGCCCTGTGTATTGCTATTAAGTTCTTAAAGGCCAGGTAAGTTTTGTTATTGTGATAAGGCTAGTTTAATTGAGAAAGTTCATTTAGAAAAAGGTAAACATCCTTTGATATTTGGGAATTTGTGAAATTTAAAATTTGTAAAAGGATTCAAACTTACTGTAAACTTTAATTTCAGTCAGATTATCTAAAGAGTCTTTATCTTGATTAAGTAAGGAATTTCTTTACCAGGAAGGAGGCAAGGACTTCAGGCTATGAAGTCCCTCACAGAGCCTCACTGAGTCAGTCTCAAAACGGGCCGTTAAATTGATGTAATTTCTGGTAATTGGTTTTTGGTTAGAATAATTGAGTATTGGTACAACTGATTGAGGGACCTAGCTGTTATTCTATCAATTATTGAAACTAGATCGGAAATGTCTTCTATGGAAGGAAAAGAGTTTCAGTGTAAATTTATTAAAGGGAGGTAAATTGTGGCCCTCTGAATTATATCTGCCTTCAATGGGGTATTCACCATGCTTTATAACCAAACTGGTCAAGCTATTGTTGAAAGAAAAAACTGCACCCTCACAAAAGCGGCACTTGGTACCTGGGAACCCCTAGATGAATTCTGGGGTTGTCATTACTGACCATACAATTAGCAATTCTAAAAGGTTACAGTCCCAGGCAACTGTAGCTACCAAATGGGTGATGTGGAAAAATGTTACGGGACAACAGTAAGGTCTGCACTTTGTGCAAGCCAGAGGTTTTTTGTGGGTTTCCACAGACGATAAGAAGGAAGTTTGGATACCAGAAAGGAGAACAAGGCCTGTGTCAACAAATGCAGAAACCACGCACTCGGCCCACCCCCAGAACAAGAACCAGGCAAGCCCTACAGCAGAGGAGAAGGAGCTAGAACCAAAATGAGGGCAAGCGGATCTTACATTTTTGAATTGTAGGATTCAAGTACCTGCTTGCCATGGTGTGGACTAGAAAACCTGTGTTTCCTGGCACAATGATACGAACATTAAACAGAGACATGGTGGGTATCCTAAACTTATTGGTTTGGACACTTCCCCAATAACAACAGTCTTTTCTGCTTTTGCTCCTAATAGGACATACTTGAGCAAAATTGACCACACCTTTGTATAGGCTTCTTTAGGAGGGAGGTATGCATTCATGTGGGGAAATCTTAGCAATGTAAATATCACTATGGTTGATAAGCATTATAATGTAACCTGTATTAATTTCATGGTTTCTGAATGTCATAATAAAATTTCTTTGGGTCAATTCCCATTTGTTATAAGAAGACTGGGTATAATTATGCTTCCTGTGGAGAGTGAAAACTGGTTTTACACTCGTGCTGATCATTCTATTACTCAAATCAATCACCAATTGGGTTTTAATCAAAAAAAGAGGTGTATTTCTTGTATTGTTCTTGGGGTAATTGCTTTAATTGCTACAACTGAGCAGTGTTGTATGTCTACAAAATTAGTATGTGATTATAGATATATGTATTTCTGTATTGGTAAACAAAAAATATAACGAGTCAGAATGGCATAGCCCAAATTAGAATTTATCTTAATGGGGAACAAATCCTGAGGCACAAAATATAATTGATTGAATTAAGAGAGCTCAGAGGATATTACCTGGGCAAACACAACGAATTATAACCTACATAGGAATAGGGGTGGCATTACTGGGTTTATCTACCTGCTTGCCCATCCTTATTTCCTGTTTTTCTCCCATCATTCAACAAGTTATACATAATGTCCAACTGCATGATTCTGCCTGTGGCCCTATATCTATATGCTATAGGGGGAATGAAGAGAGCTCCCAGAAGTGTTTGGGGCTTCATTAATAAGATGTTCCCCCCTCCTATAGACATTATAGGAGAGAAGCCAAGACCTCCCAGGAGTCTTTTAGGGCTTTGTTAATGGGATGTTTCCCTATCATATGAATTAAAAAATAGGGGAGATGTTGACTTTCAGGGGCATTGGCCACATTAGCTCCCCAGTTCTACAAAGGTCATTAGGCTGATATGCAAGGAGAGTACAATATTGTTGGGAGGATGCTCTCATTGGTTTTGTGAATATCTAAATAAAGTACTGAATTAATTTGCAAGTCTTGATTGTAACACAATATTTGTGCCTCTGGACATGGTCCTAGGATAAAGAGCTTAAGGACTGATTGGCTTTGGGCTGGGGTAGAGAAAGGTAATGACCAAGGGTGGTTCCTTACATTCTGCTAAGGGTATATAAACCTTGCATCTTCCATGTATCTTTGGCTCTGTATGAAATAGTTCTGCAATAAACAAACTATGGAATCCAAAAAAAAATTTATAACCAGATCTTTGTGAATACTTTAGAGCAAAACAAACCTTTCCAAATCAAGATGATTAAGACTAAGTTGGTATAAAGATTTCTCCTAAGTAACAAAAATTCTTAAAGCATGATAAAATTGAAATTCTACATCACTGTGGAATTCCTACATATTAAAAGATTTTTTAGCCAGAAAAAGTATTGTAAATTAATCTGATCACATTACTTTAAGATCTAGTGATATTAGAATCTGAAGGTGAGCCTTGAGCAGTTACAAAGTTTCTTTCACCCAATCATGGCTCATAGTAAAGTAGAATTAAAAGAAGATATTTTATTCCCATGGAGCTTTAATAGACAAATTAAGCTTCACTTATGAAAAGAATTTCATTTAAAATTTAAACTTAGAAATCTTAGAGCTTCTTTTAAATATTTTGCAAATTTCTTAACAAAGTTTAAATAGGGGGATAGAGCCAAGATGGTGGCGTAGAAGCAGCAAGGTATTGCACCTCCCACAAAACCAACCAAAATAACCATAAAATGTGAGTCTCAACAAAGTCTAGGAGTCTCAAACTCACAAAAATACAGAAAACACATCTTTCACTAAAGGCAGCTCGGGAAGAGGGGGTCACCAAGACAGGCCAGGAGCCGAGGCCAGCCTACCCTGAAACGGAAATGCATCCAGGCCTAAGGGTGGCCAGAGGAGCCAAGCCACAGCCCCTCTACAAGACAAAAGATCTACAACACCTGGAGCAATGCCACATTTCCAAGGCATGAAAAACAAGGACTAGAGAAAGGCAGCTCAGCAGCATGGGCTAATCATGTAGGCCGGCAGGCCAGGAGCCGAGACCAGCCCAGCTAGAAACCAAAACCATGGCCAGGCCTCAGGGCAGTCAAGAGGAGCTGAGCCTCCCAAGCTAGAGTGTGAGTCTAAGCCAGGGAGAAGATCTACAGCACCAGAAGGGATTTTCACATCTAGCAAGCCAGGATTACAGAAGGTTAGTGGAAGTGTGTAATGTTAATGAAATCAGAAGATCTTCCATGCCCCTTTCTATTGGCACCTCAAAGGCTTAGCTCCTTACTTCCAATTAACTCCTTGGGAGTAATCACAGCTGGAGTTGAGAGGAGAGTGGATTGGAAGCAC
>CM053602.1:56850939-56867270 GCA_028646575.1 Pseudocheirus occidentalis | reverse complement strand
CCGGACCCGCTCTTCTCCTCCCCAGTTAGCAAAATCCACTGACCTTTCTCTTAGCCTTTTTGTCTTCTGGCCTGATAAATGTGGTAACTGTGCCTCCAGTGCAGTCGATCTGCTCTCCTGCAGCCGCGGTTCCCCGCCCGATGCCCCAGGGCCTGAGCCGGCCGGGGTTTCAGCCGTGGGTCCCAGACTGCTGCGAAGAGCCCTGCCTGCTGCACTGCCTGTACTGCTTTCTGTCTTGTGGAGAGTTTTGGAGCTTGAAAATCTGTTTAGCGTCCCATTTTATGAGTTTTTTAGCGTGTTTGTGTGGGAGCTGGGGTGCTTTGCTGCTTCTATGCTGCCATCTTGGCTCCCTCCTTTCTATACCAACTCTTTTTGTGGTAGGAAAATGTTGGACACTGAGGGAACTCCCATGAGTTGGGGAATGTCTGAACAAGGTGTAGTATATGAATGTAAGGGTGTACTATTGTGCTATAAGAAATGATGAGCAGGCAGATTTCAGAAAAACCTGGAAAGAATTACATAAATTGGTGCTTATTGAACTGTGCAGAACCAGGAGACCATTGTACACAGTAACAACCATAATGTGTGATGACTCATTGTGATAGACTTATTTCTTCTCAGCAATACAATGATCGAGGAAAATTGCAAAAGACTGTTGATGGAATGTGTTATCCACATCCACAGAAAGAACTGTGGAGACTGAATGGAAAGCAAAACCTATTATTTTCACTTTTTTTTCCTTTTTGCTTTTTCTTTCTCTTGGTTTTTCCCATTTGTTCTAATTCTTCTTTCACAGCATGAATGATGTCAAAATATGTTAAACATGATTGTACATATATAAAACAAAATATATATATATGAGAATCCATCTTTTGCATTTATGAGGTTTTCTATTCTAAAACCCATTCAGAGCAAATTACTTCCGTTCTAAGAGTTTGCCTAAGCGATCAAACTGGGTAATTTTAGAGACGTTCCATGATCTGCTCTTCGAAGGATCAGGTCACTCTCTGCTTCTCCCTAGTGAACTCCTACCTCTTTCCTTGTCTTCATCATGGCTTCACCATACCATATGCTAAAACCTTGCCTGTCCTCATAATTTCCAGCTACAGTTCCTGAACATCATCCACTCTTTCAGTCCTAGTCTCTCTGAACAATGACATTAGATATTCCACAGCCGAATCAAGCTCAGGGTACTGGATTACAAACGTCTCTCAAGACCACACAGTCTATGTTCCAGCACCCTCCATAATTACCTATTCTGCCTTAATTTTTGACTCCCCATTGGTACAGTGAGCGGCAGGATTTAAGCGGTAGCTCAGAAATTCTGTATCTGTACTCTCAACTACTTCCAAGAATCTCACATGAAAGGTAACCGGAAGCTTAAACATTTAGTGCCCTAAGGACTATCAAAGACATGGCATTTTTCCTTTTAAGCCATATCATGATAACTTGTGTCAAGTTAATATTTTTATTTTTTAATTGGATTATTATTAAAATGTACATTGATTTTACTGATAATGATTACTTGCAAAGAGAAGTCTTCTTCCTGAAATGTTTCTATACGGAACATCAACTTTTTTATTCCAAAATTACTGAAAATCTATTTTTATTGATGATCATGGAAACATCAGTCTTTACTATATGAAAGAATAAATACAAATAAATTTTTTGGCAAACAGGTTTTGTGGAATTTCAGGGGTTTTATGATTTGTTGTTTTTTTTTTTGCCCAAACAAAAACTACTCTGTAATGACCCCCCAAAACTTTCGGTGGTTTATTTCAATATGGGTAGGGTTTTTTATGTTTTTTTAAAAGGCTTTTTGTTTCTATTATGAATCACTATTCCCTTATATAACTTATACTGGAGTAAGTGAATGGGTTCTTTTCTTATTCTTTCTTTCTCTCTTTCTTTCTTTCTTTCTTCCTTCCTTCCTTTCTTTCTTTCTTCCTTTCATTCTTCCTTTCTTTCTTCCTGTCTTTCTTTCTTTCTTTCTTTCTTTCTTTCTTTCTTTCTTTCTTTCTTTCTTTCTTTCTTTCTTTCTTTCTTTCTTTCTTTCTTCCTTTTGTCTTTGGCTTTTTAGAGGTGGCAAGGTGGGGCAAGTGAGGTTAAATGATTTGCCCGAGGTCACACAACTAGTAAGTGTTAAGTGCCTAAGGCTGGATTTGAACACAAGTCCTCTTGACTCTAGGGCTCATGCTCTATTCACTGCACCACCTAGTCTCCTCTGAGTGAATTATTTCACATGAAAAATCTACATAATTAGCTTTTAAAAATTAAGCAGAGAATTACAAAATTTGGGCCCATCAAGAGTACTTGTTCAGTCATTGAGCTGTGTGCAGCTTTTGTACCCCATGGACCATATCATGCCTTCTGTTCCATTCTCTTGTCTCCACCAAAATCTGTGCCAATTCTGTTTTTTGTTTCCATGATACTTTCAATGCATCTCCTCTATTGCCACCTGCTTTTACTTTTGTCTTCAATCTTTCCCAATACTAGGCACCTTACCAATGATTCCTATCTTCTCATTACTTGGCCAAAGTTTTGAAGCTTCAGTATTTGGCCTTCCACTGAATAGCCTGAATTAATTTCTTCAAGTATTGATTGACTCGACCTCCTTGCAGTGCAATAGACTCAGTACAGAGATGAAAATTGATCCTTAGTATGTGTGAGATTTTCCATTTCTAAGTCTCATTTTAGATCATATGATTGATGTTCTTAGACACTTCCCAGCTATTCCTTATATTGGTGTCTAGGAAATTCCAAGTTCTGACTTTTGGTGTTCTAAAAGATCTCCTCTCTCTTTTCTATCCCTCCTTCTACATATTTTCCTACCTCTCTCATTCTCTTACCCATGGCTACTCCAAGTCCTGTCATTCCATGTGGCTAAATCACACTGCTCATGAGCATTTCCTTGATCATTGCTGGACCAACTCCTTTCTGTGTTCTAGTATTGCCAAAAATTGACTTTCTGGCTTCTACACCTCATCTTCTTCAGGCTTCTACAGTCAATATTTCCTCAATAGTTTAGATATTCTAAGTTCTATGTATCTTCTCTGATCTAAGACTTTAGTCTCACTTTCCATTCAAAATCAGGAGATTCTGAATGAGGAACTGACCCTGAGCAAGAATATTCTAGTCTCAGATACTTCCAACAAAGCTCCTTGAAAGATAATTGGAAGCCCAGTGTCTAAGGACCTTCCAAGTCTTGATATTTTGCATTCTAAGATCACACTTTCTAATGATCTCTAAGGCTTTTAATTTCTATAATTTCTATCACGTTTATTACAACTCACAGGACCATTACTAATATCCTGATTTTGAAATATAAATCTTTTCCCTTATCAGTTCCCAATGGATCACACTTTTTATTGTGTGTTTTTTGTCTACTTTCATTAGAATTAACAGTAATGCCAGTAGCTGCCTTTACCACATAAGGAAGGGCATGGGATTTCATTTGTTTTAATGTGCAGGTTTTTAGGGTTGGTAAGAGGTTTTGGGAGGAAGGGTGGAGCCAAAAATAGACAGTTTCCTGGTATCCTTTCCCATTATGTTTAAAGATGTGAGGTTTTTTTTAAAGCTTAATATAATTTCAATCAGAATTAAGGACTTATCTCCTATGAAATGTCTAAAATTTTCTTGTTTTTTAATTTCCTTCACGGTGCCCAGTGTTTTAAGCAAAAGTATATATGATCATAAATTACAGAATTAATGATGTTTTTCATTCTAAGACCCTGTCCAGTCCCCAATTTTATGTTTTCAGGATCTTACAATATTTGTTTGTTCTATGGAAATTTATAAGACTATCCAGGTCTGTCCTTTTATGTTCTAACAAGTCTCTTTGCTCTGACCTAACTTCTTCCAAGTGCTCCTCCCCTCCTCTTTTCCCCAAGGCTACTTTTAGAACTGACATTGTGTGGACTAAAATACCACTGTTTTGATTAATTGCATTCTCAGCCTCTCAATATCTTTCACTTTTTTTGAGGAAATCAGGGTTAAGTTACTTAGCCAGCGTCCCACAGCTAGTAAATATCTGAGGCCACATTTGAACTCAGTTTCACCTAACTCAAGCACTGGTGCTCTATCCATTGTGCTATATCACCCACTTTCTCTGTTCTAGTATCTCACCATACTCTTCAATTCCCACTCCCTATTGTTACCTTGAGAAGCAGAATTTAGCTCCTATCTCAGACATCCTGTATCCTTGTGATCAACAACTTCCAACATTCTCCTGTGAAGGGTTCATGGAAGCCTCACCCTTTAGTCTTCTAGGGACCATCCAAGGTATGAAATTTTGGGTTTGTGAAAAATTTGGTCAATGCATTGTTATTATTTTCTGTTAACTTGTTTATGATTACAATGTACATAGGGCTTCCTGATAAGGATGATTTCCCAATAGAAGGCATCTCTCCTATCAGCTCTTTATACTTCTTACAATACTTTCCTGTCAAAAATTTCAAGAAGTCATTTATATCACTAGTAATAAAAACAAAGTCTTTACTAAAGAAACAGATGAAACTATATTTTAGCTAGGCAGGAATTTTGGTTAATGTCAGAGGAGGAAGAGGGTTTGCTAGCCAAAAAGTTAATAGTATCATTAAATTCTTTGAAACTTCTATTTGAAGATAGAAAGTCTTTGTTTTCTTTTAGTTTCTCTCTTTGTTCTTCTTACTCTATCTCTGATGGCTAATAAAAAATTAGACTGGAATAAATGAATGGTGTCTAATGAAAAATCTACCTTATTTTTAAATTAATCAAAGGGAACTATCAAACCCACTCAGTAGAGATATGAAAATAATTCCTTGCTATTTGTGAAATTTTTGACTTCGCCAGCAGAGGATTTCTGTACTCTGAACCTTCCCTATAGCATACTCTCTTTTCCATGACTCTGAAAGATCTGATCTTTGCTACCCTATATACTCTTTTTGTTCTGAGGACCACACTTCTATGGGAACTGTTAGCTCTCTCATTTTCATTTCCATGGCAACTCCCAGACCTGATACTCAGTGTGCTCAAATCCTCCTTTTTCTGAAAGTGTCCATTCCCAGCCCCCATACATGTCTCTTTCTCTCTTCTTTAGGTCCTCACAATTCTGTTCTAGCAGATTCTACAGTTTCATCCATCTTATCATCCTGAATTCCAAATTTCCTTCAAACTCATACATTCTGTGTGTCATGAGTCGTGCCACAACCCATAATCTCTCTAGGCTTTTCACTTAAAATCTGGACTTACAGAGGCAGGACTCATCCCCTGTCTAGGAAATTTTGTATTCTTATCTCTAAGACTCCTTCAAATTGTATCCTTGTAAAATATTGGAAGAAGCCTTGACATCCAGTGTTGCAAGGAGCACTCTAGAGCTGATATTTTGGATTATAAGGCCATATCCCCCTATGATCTGTAAGTTTTTTCTTTTTCTTTTATCATTGTATAATTATTACAATTCACATGCATCTCATGTATATACAAATTTCCCAAACTGACTGGAGTCTTTTGAAGTGACTGGCTTGTAGCCCAATTATACTGCACATTCACTTTCCTTCAGAGTATTATCAGTAGCAGTTTTGACCAAAGGAAAACCTCAAGGGAATTACACGTGTTTTGGTGTCAAAAGAATTTTTAATTGGCGGCATTTATATTTTTGGCTTTAACCACTTTTCTGCTGCGTAGACGTGCAATGGTGATTTGTTTCAAATCATACCTACTCCAAAATATTAAGTAAATTGGAGGAAAATATTGAAACCCTAGGCAAAATCTCCCTCCATCTTTAAAAATATTCCCATTGACTGGCCAATCTATTAGATCCCTTAGAAGATACATGAAAATGCATCTTTGCTGTTTATGATATTTTCCATTCAAGGCAGATTCTGATTTAAGTTATCCAAGAACTTCCAGCTATCATGGAAGGGGGTTTGTAACCCATTCAAAGGTCTAACCTTTTGTGTTCTAAACTTTGCTTTGCTGTCATATGCCCACTTGAAACAAGGACATTCGATGGTGGGACTTATGTCTAATTAGGAAATTCAGTATGTTAACTCTCTATTGCCATTAAAGGGGACCCAACAGCCCAGCCATTCGCTATGCTAAGGACATTCCGATACATGATATTTTTGGTTCCAAAGAAACACAGCCTATGGGTAATAGTGTTGATTTTTAAAAATAATTTTTCAATGAATTTTTATTAAATTGTACTTAATGATTTCTCGAAATTTTAGGTTTTTTTTTCCCTTTATTAGGGTTCAGGAGTAAATTTTGTTTTGTTTTGTTTTCATTTTGTTTTCATTTTGTTCAAAAATAATCTGTCTTCATTATCAATAGTAATAATATAACTGGCAGTTTTTATCAAAGAAGAATCTTCATAGAATTGATTTGCTTCATGTTGTTCATATATTAACTTATTTATGGGTTTTTTAATTAACCAAAATTTATCAGTCATTTCATCAAGCCTTTTATGATATATTGAGGAAGACGTGAAGTTTTTTGAGCTGGAGTAAGGGAGGGAGAGAAAGAGAGAGAGAGAGAGAGAGACAGAGAGAGAGAGAGAGAGAGAGAGAGAGAGAGAGAAACAGAGTCTGATACATAGAGACAGAGACAGAGACAGTGACAGAGAAAGTAAATGGAAATAAATGATTGATATCCAGAAATTCCAAGATTTCCTCCTTTCTTTCACTATAACCAGAAAATATTTTTCTCACTAAGGATATATTTAGGGGTGGCTAGGTGGCTCAGTGAATAGAGCACCAGCCCTGGAGCCAGGAGGACCTGAGTTCAAATCTGTCCTCAGACACTCAACACTTACCAGCTGTGTGACCTTGGGCAAGTCACTTAACCCCAATTGCCCTGCTTTCCCCCCTGCAAAAAAGAATATATTTAATGTATTTCTTGAAATTGATGACATTTTGCATTTGAAGGGCCATTCTTCAGCAGATGATGGTTCTCAGAGTCATCACTGCTATGACAAAAGGAAAATTTAATGACATTCCAGTCCTGACCTATTTTGTTCTCTCCTGCATCATATATTCCTTGTTCTAGCTGTGGTTCTCAAACTTCCTAAAGCCGCGACCCTTTAATACAATTCCTCACGTTGTGGTGATCCCCAACGATGAAATTATTTTCATTGCTACTTCATAATTGCAATTTTGCTACTGTTATGAATCTTAATGTAAATATTTGATATGCAGGATGTATTTTCATTGTTACAGATTAAACATAAACCTCAGGTTGAGAAATGCTGACTTAAAGTCTCTAAACCAGGAGTTCTCAACCCGTGAGTTATATTCAATTTCAATACATCCTGCATATCAGATATTTTAACATTATTATTCATAAGAGTAGCAAAATGTTGTATCCTCCACTTGGAGGGAGGCCTGGGGCTGACCAGGCTTCTGGGTTCCAGATGTCAGGCTGCTGGGGCTGGGGGTTGGGAGGAGCAGGAGTTTAACTCAATTTGGGGTGTATGAAGGTTGGTCCCTTTATGGAAAATGGGATCTGGAGAACAAAGAGGGGAAAGCGGAGGTCAAGGGAGGGATGTACAGGACTCCACAAAAGGGAAGAAAGAGCACAGCAGCTGCAGCAGCAGCTGCAGACCACCAAGCCTCAAAAGGGATTCGGATTCCTCAGAACCCCAGGAACAGGAGAGGAAAAGGGGCATGCAGGAGGCCAGGGAAGGGGTGGAGATCTGTCTCCTTTCTCTAGGTAAGAAGAGTCAATCATCAAGCATGGCGAGAAGGACATGGGGCACCCAGAAAAGCATTGTCTGCCCCTTCTTTTTATGTGTGGGGTCCCTGGTGAATATACTTATAATTAAACCTTCCAGAGCATGAAGAAGAGGGAACCACACTCTCCTTTTTCCTTAAGGTCCTCTACCACAGGACTTAATATATTTCTATGTAAAATGTTTTCAGATCTGAGGCTTTATTCTCTTCCATACCAGGTGCCCAGCAGCTAGTGAATTGGCACAGTGGAGTGACAGCTGGAATTGGAGTCACACACCTAGACAAGCATTGGGTCACACACCTAGACAAGACTCAAGCCACATGTGTCCTTCTGCCTCCTTGGGTGTGGCCTTTTGACTGAGTCCAAGTTTTACTTAACTAATACTTTTATTAAGCAGATTTGTCCTGTGAAGTTTGAATTCAGTCAAAGGGTCGCATTTGGAGACCTAGAGGGCCACATGCAGAACTTATGTTCCCTACCCTTCACTTAGACTGAAGTTCTGCCTTACTCATTGTGTGACCATAGGCAAACCATTCTATAAACCTCAATTTTCTTATCTGTAAAATGGGGGTAATAATAACACCCAGGGTAAGTAAATTCCAGTGTGTTTGTAAGTTTCAAATGAGATGTTTTCAAAGTGCATTTCAAACCATGCCACCCCATAGAACTGTTAATTATTATCACTGTCATTCATCTGTTGGCCGTTTGGATGGACTTAAGAATCATGGTATTTTTTTCTTTTCTATCTAATGTACTTCAAATAATAGAACAGAATTACACTCCATCTTAACTCAGTAAAAGCATTGGGAGTTAAAGTATTTGTTGCAGGATTCATGAATAAATCTTTTGGACAATTCTGCAAGGAGATAGGACTGTAGGGATCCCATATTTTTAACCCAATTTGCAAATGGTTTTCAAGTCTTCCCCTTGGTCTCTATATGTTTTAAGTTTTTCATCGAGTCAGCTTAGTGATTAGGAACAATTGCTAGGCTATTGAAATATATTTATTGATTGTTTATGGATCAATATTATGACTAGAAAATAGCAACAATTGTTTTGTTGCATGACACTGTTCCACTTCCACAAAAATTTATTTTAGAACTCCCAAGGATATCCTGAGATCTCCATTTGTAAGAGGAATATCTGTCACCTGAAAGGTATTGAGCTTCTGATGGATAGTTCCAACCACCAGGTCACGTTCTTGTTAAGTTTTCATTAGGCACTAATGTTTTACAACTTGCAGTGAAGAGGTGCTCAGTAAGTGCCATTTCCTTCCATAGTCTGTGCTGATTGCAGAATCTGGGTTCCTGAATCACAATCTATAATATCGTCTTTTAGTGACTTGACATGGGATTTCCATCACAAATCCCCCCCCATTCTGTAAACAAACCCATATGATGAGCAAATGGTCTGTGGCTCTCTGTACACACATTGTTGATTGAATTCCTCTGGAATGTCATCTATGGAGTGTATCTGGCCTCCTCTATGGGATCTTTGTTATTTCATAGGTTTCCCCTATGTAATGCCATGCACCTGCAGATTTCCAAAAGAAAGCTACTGTGAACAGCTTTTAAAATTTTGATTACAAAGTAATAGTGAACAGTCTGTTTAATTCATTACAAATCTGTAAATGGCCTGGATCTTAATGGTGGTTTCAGGTGGTGGTCCTGAGATGTGCTTTCAGCAAGCCAAAGCTGGTGGGGGCTGCAGCACCCCCTAATCACTCTGGCAGATGTGAAAACCCCAGCTATTTGGGACAGAACATTTCCCCTTGGAAGCAGAGATCCACAAAGTTAAAAAAAAACCAGACCAATTAAATAACTGGCAAACAATAGGAAAAGGAAGCAAAATAGCAACAGCAATAAAACTCTAGATTCCTTTTTTATGGATAAAAAGCATCAAAGCATGGAACAGGAGGAAGACAACACAGTCAGAACTCCCACACCAAATGCTTTCAAGACACATGAATAATGCAATGCATACAAGAGATAGATCAACTGAACAAGGAATTTGAAAAACAAATAATAGAAGTGGAGGAAAAATTGGGAAGAGAAATGATAATGATGTGAGCAAATCATGAAAACGGAGTCAAGAACCTTACTGAAGAAAATCAGATTTTAAAAATCAATTAGCTCAAATTGCAAAAGAGGCCCAGAAAGCCAATGAGGAGAAGAATGCCTTAAGAAGTCGAATTTCCCAGATGGAAAAAGATTCTCAAAAGCATTCTGAAGAGAATAATTCCTTCAGAATTAGAGTGGAGCAAGTGGAAGCTAATGACTTTATGAGAAACCAAGGTACTATTAAACAGCTACAAACAAATGAATAACAGAAGGCAATGTAAAATATCTCTTTGAAAAAAACCACTAAGCTGGAAAATAGATCCAGGAGAGACAATTTAAAAATTATGGGTCTACCTGAAACCCATGACCAGAAAAAGAACTTGGAAAGCATCCTTCAAGAAACCCTCAAAGACAATTGCCCTGATGTTTTACAGTCAGATGGCAAAATAGAACTTGAAAGAATTCACCCCTCACCTCTTCAAAAAGATTCTGAAAAGAAATCTCCTAGAAATGTTATTGCCAGGTTCCAGAATGCCCAGTTAAAGGAGAAAATATTACATGTTCCAAAGAGAAAAACATTGGAATACTGTGGAAGCACTATTAGGATATCCCAGGATCTGACTGATTCTACACTGAGTGATTGTAGGGCCTGGAATATGATATTTTGAAGATCAAGGTAGTTGGGATTAAAACTAAGAATCAAGTACCCAGCAAAACTAAGCATATTATTCCAGGGGAAAATATGGTCATTCAAAGAGGTGGAGGACTTTCAAGCATTCTTTCTGAAAAAACCAGAACTGAATAGAAAATTTGGCAATCAAACACAAGAAGCATAAGAAGATAAACATGGAAATGAAATCATAAGGAACTTATCAAAACTGAACTATTTACACGCCAATATGGAAAAACAATAATAGTAACTTATGAAACTATACATATATATAGAGAGAGTGATACAGATATAGATATAGATAGATAGATAGATAATAGATAGATATAGACATAGATATGTATATGTTTGTATGCATACCTATACATATGTCTATATAGGAGGTTATATATGCGTGTTAATACATATCTGAGCATGTGTGCATATGTGTATACAGAGGGTATAGGATCAACTGAATATGAAGGGATGATACTTTAAAAGACAAAAATCTGATGTGGGAGAGGATTAGAATGAGAGGAGACAGGGAGAGACAAAATGAGGTTAATCATCCCATATAGAAGAGGGAAGGAATAACTGTTACAACTTTACTCTCAGTTACTCTCATTGAATTTGGCTTAGGGAAGGAATGGCATAAACTCTAAACTGGGCCTCGTGCCACACAGGGGAATAGGGGGCATGGGGCTGAGAGGCAGGATTTTGGAGGGGAGGGCAGAATCTGGGGGAGGGATTCTGGAACACACAGTTCGGTAAAAGAACAGGGGAGAGAACAGAACAAGGGGAGGAGGGATAGGAAAGAGGTATACATGACCACAGTAATAATATTTCCACTATGAAGATATCCTGTTTAATTACACATTTATAGCCTGTATTGAATTCCTTATCCTTACGGTGGGGGTGGGTGACAAAGGAGGAACTGAAAGCATCTAGAATTTATAGCTCTGTAGTACACGGAGCTAGGAATTAATGTATATGGGGGTTGGGGTAGGGAGACTCTCCCTGAAGTACCAGAAAGATAGAGAGTAGAGCAGGGGAGGGGCTACACAGTGGGATCACTGTTTTGTGGTGAAAGACGAGGAGAAAATTTGCAATTCCAAAATCTCATTGAAATGAATGATGTCAACAAGAAAACAAATTTAAAAAGTTATTAAAACATTAGAGTGGAGCAAGTGGAAGCAAATCACTTTATGAGAAACCAAGATACTAGTAAACAGTTACAAAAAAAGACAAAATAGAAAGAAATGTGAAATATCTCCTCTTAAAAAATCACTGACCTGGAAAATAGATCCAGGAGAGACAATTGGAAAATCATTGGTTTACTGAAAAGCCATGACTAAAAAAGAACTTGGAAAGCATTCTTCAAGAAACTGTCAACGAAAATTGTCCTGATATTTTAGAATCAGAGAGCAAAAGAGAACTTGAAAGAATTCCCCGATCACCTCTTCAAAAAGATCCCCAGAAAAAAACTCCTAGAAATGTTATAGCCAGGTTTCAGAACGCCCTCATCAAGGAGTATATATTGCAGGCTGTCAGGAGGAAAGAATTTGAATACTGTGGAAACACAGTTAGGATAACGCATTATCTGGCAGCTTCTACACCGAGTGAGAGCAGGGCCTGGAATATGATATTCTGGACATCAAAAGCTAGGATTAAACCCAAGAATCACCTACCCGGCAAAACTGAGTATAATGTGCAAGGGGAAAATATGGTCATTCAGTGAGGTGGAGGACTTTCAAGCATTCTTGATGAAAAAACCAGAACTGAACAGAAAATTTTACATATACCTACACATATGTCTTTATAGGAGGGTAGATATGATTATTAATTCCTATCTGAACATGTGTGTATGTGTACATAGAGGGTCCAGGATCAATTGAATATGAAGGGATGATACCTTAAAAGGCGAAATTCTGAGGTGGGAGAAAACTAGAATGAGAGGAGGCAGGGAGAGACAAAATGAGGTTTATCATCCCATATAGAAGAGGCAAGGGATAATTGTTACAAATTTACTTTCATTTACTCTCATGGAATTTTCTTAGGGAAAGAACGACATAAACTCTAAATTGGGTATCATGCTACATAGGGGAATAGGGGGGATGGGGATGAGAAGCAGGATGACAGAGGGGAGGACAGTGTCTGGTGGTGGGGGTTGCTGGAAGCACACACTTCAGTAAAGGGACAGGGATAGAGTAGAGAATAGAACAAGGAGGGTGCAGGATAGGATGAAGGGACATATAATCAGCCACTCACAATAGGACCACTGTGGAGATTTCCTAATGTAGTGCCAAACAACAGTAGATTCCTGAGAGAATGCTACTGTGAATAGCTTTTAAGGTTTGGATTACACAGTATTAGTGAACACTCTGTTTATTCCATTGCATATCAAGATTCAGTACAATACTTAGAGTATCAACAATTCACAATATTATATATTCACAGTATTTAGAACAAGGAAAGTCTCAATAGTATATCTTATTACAGAAAGTAACAAGGAACAAGAGAAGAATCACCTGGTTTCCCTACGGGGGAACTCAGAGTTACATTTAAGGTTCAATCAAGTAAGTTAAAGATTCAATCAATCAATTAACAAAAGGAATCGCTCAGTTTCCCTAAGAGGGATTTGATTCAATCAACAATTCACAATATACTGATCTTCCACTCATGTGGTGAATAATAACTTTAGTTTCCAAATAAAGTCCTTAGAAAACCACACAAACTTTACACCCCTTGATTTCCTACAAACCTCAGTTTAGTTGAAGTGGAGGCCTTTTCTTCATTTTGACTCTGGGTAGACTCTCTGATTCCCTGGGTCCTCTTCCCTGGTTCCAGCACCCTCCTGATTCTGTCAAACAATCACCTAGAGTCAGGAGCAAAAGGCTGACAGGTTCTTGTCCATTCCTCAGAGATGAACAGCTCCCAGGTCCATGAATGCAGCAAACATCACTTTCGTCCAAGGGGAGGCCTTTTCTTCATTTTGACTCTGGGTGTTCTGTCTAATTCCCTGGATCCTTTTCCCTGGTCCCAGCTCCCTCCTGAATCTGCCAGACAATCACCTAGATTCAGGAGCTGAAAGCTGTCAGACTCTCGTCCAGTCTTCAGAGATGAACAGCTCCCACGTCCTTACCCAGTTCTCAGGGCAATCCCAAGCACTCACTGAAGTTCACAGGGTTCAGCACACCTCAAACCCTTCACGACTTCTCTTGCCTGAAACTCAAGGATCAGCCAGGCCACGAACAAACAAAGTCTCATCCTGTTCATATCTTCTGTCAGCTTCACTGAGGAGCCAAAAGGAAAATCTGTCTTGTCTCTCTAAAATTCTTCCTTAAATACAAAACTGGCCCCCTGTCTCAGCCAATAGCCTTCTCCTAAGTCAACAGTGGAGTGTGTCAGCCAGTACCCTTCTCCCAGGTCAACTGGGGTGTGTCTCAGCCAATAGCATTCTCCCAAGTCAACAGGGCAATTCACACCTTTTCACCAATGGAGGAGTTCTATACTTAGCCCTAAGTTACTAGGTGCTTCTTAGCACTAAGTATGTAATTAATTGATAACTATTAGATTCCACCCTTCCAGGATTCTTGGCCTTACAATTTTAATTTAAATGGCCATGAATCCTGGATCCTGGAAGAAACAGAGGCACTATACTTTGTAATCCTGCCGACTAAGCCATAATGTAATGACAATCAACAGTAGATTCCTGAGAGAATGATACTGTGAACAGCTTTAAAGATTTGGATTACACAATATTAGTGAACACTCTGTTTATTCCATTACAAATCAAGATTCATTACAATATTTAGAGTAATAAAAATTCACAATATTATATATTCACAGTATTTAGAACAAGGAAAGTCTCAATATTATATCTTATTACAGAAAGTAATAAGGAACAAGAGAAGAATCACCTGGTTTCCCTAAGGGGGAAACCAGCATCACATTTAAAGTTCAGTCAATCAAGTTAAAGATTCACTCAATGAATTAACAAAAGGAATCACCTAGTTTTCCTAAGAGGAAGCTGATTCAATCAACAATTCACAATATACTGATCTTCCACTTATAGGGCTACCATTAACTTTAGTTTCCAGATAAAGTTCTTAGAAAACCACAGAAACTTTACACCCCTTGATTTCTAACAAACCTCAGTTTAGTTCAAGGGGAGGCCTTTTCTTTATTTTGACTCTGGTTAGTCTCTCTGATTCCCTGGATCCTCTTCCCTGCTCCCAGCTCCCTCCTGAGTCTGCCAAACAATCACCTAGATTCAGGAGGAGAAAGCTGGCAGGTTCTCGTCCAGTCCTCAGAGGAAAACAGCTCCCAGGTCCTTGTCCAGTCCTCAATGCAATCACTGGCACACACTGAAGTTCACAGGGTTCAGCACACCTCAAACCCTTCAGGACATCTCTTGCCTGGAACTCAAGGATCAGCCAGGCCACGAACCAACAAAGTGCCATCCTGGACATGTCTTCAGTCAGTTTTCAGATACTGGGGCTTGGGTAGGGAGACACTCCCTGCCCTACCAGAAAGTAAGAGAGCAGGTCAGGGGAGGGTCTTTACAATCGGATGGATGTTTGGGGCTTTGAGTAGGGGAAAGATGGGAAGAAAATTTATAATTCAAAAATCTCATCAAAATGAATGATATAAACAAGGAAACAAATTTAAAAAATTTATAAAAAAATAAGTCCTTACATACTGTAACTGTTTTACAAAAACATGTCTTCTCTCTTTTAGTTTCAGCAAAATTCAGATAAAAATTTGCTTATCTATTTCTGGTTTACCTTGATCCCTCAATTTTTAAATGAGAGAACTTAACTGCAGTTTTTTAATTTATTTTTTATTTGTTTTCTTGTTTACATTATTCATTTTCATTACAATTTGAATTACAAATTTTCTCCCCATATTGCCCATGCCCCAACCCTAAAACAGCAATCCCACTGTATAGCTCCTCCCCTGCTCTGCTCTCTTATTTTCTGGTAGGGCAGGAAGGGTCTCCCTATCCTAGGCCCTGTATATCTTAATTCCTAGTTGCAGGAATTACAGAACTTTAAATTCTAGATTCTTTCCATTCCTCCCTTGCCAGCCACCCCCACTGGAAGGACACTCACTTCAATACAGGCTGTGGATGTGTGATTATACAGGACATCTTCATAGTGGATATATTGTGACAGTGATTTTCTGTCTCTCCTTCCCAACCCTCCTCCCCTTGCTCTGTTCTCTACCCTGTCCCTGTCCATTTACTGAAGTGTGTGCTTCCAGGATCCCTCCCCGAGACCCTGTCCTCTCCTCCGTTATCCCCCCTCTCATCCCCATGCCCCCTACTCTCTTTTGTGGCATGATTCCCAGTTTAGAGTTTATGCCATTTCTTCCCTAAGCCAAATTCAATGAGAGTAATTGAAAGCAAAACAGTAATAGTTATCTCTTGCCTTGTCTCTATGGAATGATTAATCCTATTTTGTCTCTCCCTGTCTCCTCTCCTTGTAGTCCTCTCCCATCTCAGAATTTTGCCTTTTAAAGTCTACCTTCACATTCAGTTCATCCTATACCCTCTATATACACCTATACACACATGCTCAGGTATATATTCAAACGCATATATAGCCTCCTATATGGACCTATGTGTAAGTATACATATATACACATTTGTATTCCCTTCACCTATCCTCATGCTAAGAAAAGTTTCATAAGTTGCTATTATCATTTTTCCATATTGGCATGTACATAATTCAAATTTGACAAGTTCCTTATGATTTCTTTCCCATGTTTACCTTCTCATGCTTCTTGTGTTTGCTTGTCAAATTTTCTGTTCAGCTCTGATTTTTTCAGCAAGAATGCTTGAAAGTCCTCCACCTCATTGAATTACCATATTTTCTCCTGGAGCAATATGCTCAGCTTTGCTGGGTAGT
>CM053602.1:56830535-56842965 GCA_028646575.1 Pseudocheirus occidentalis | reverse complement strand
AATTAAAAACTAAATTAGAAATAATGAAAACCAAAGGAGAGATTAATAAAATTGAAAGTAAGAAAACTATTGAATGTATGAATAAAACTAAGAGATGGTTTTATGAAAAAAATCAATAAAATTGATAGACCCTTAGTCAATATGACAAAAAAGAAAGAAGTAAACCAAATTCTGAGTCTCAAAAATGAAAAGGGTGAGTGTACCTCCAAAGAAGATGAACTTGAAACAATAATTAGGAAGTATTTTGTCCAACTGTATGCACATAAATTTGACAACCTTAGTGAAATGGATGGATATTTACAAAAAGACAAGTTGCCCAAACTAACTGAAGCGGAAGTAAATTGCTTAAACAACCCCATCTCAGAAGAAGAAATTGAACAAGCTATCAGAGAACTACCTAGGAAAAATACTCAGGGCCAGTTGGATTTTTCGACTGAATTCTATCAAACATTTAAAGATCAATTGATTCCAATACTCTCCAAACTCTTCGAGAAAATTAATGAGGAAGGAGTCCTTCCTAATTTTTCTATGACACAAATATGGTACTGATACCTAAATCAGGAAGAGAAAAAGGGAGAAAGAAAATTATAGACCAGTCTCCCTCACGAATATAAATGCAAAAATCTTAAATAAAATATTAGCAAAAAGAATACAGCAACTTATAACTAGTATAATATGTGTTGACCAGGTTGGATTTATTCCAGAAATGCAAGGATGGTTCAATATTATGACAACCATCAGTATCTTTGATAATATCAAAAATAAAACTAGCAAAAACCATATGATTGTTTCAGTAGACGCAGTAAAAGTCTTAGACAAAAGACAACATCCATTCCTAATAAAAATACTAAAAAGTATAGGAATAAATGGAGTTTTCCTTAGAATAATAGATAGCATCTATTTAAAGCCATCATGAAGCATTATATGCAATGAGAATAAACTAGAAGTATTTCCAGTAAGATGAGGGGTGAAACACTGATGTCCACTATCACCCTTCTTATTCAATCTAGTACTAGAAACATTAGCAGTAGCAATTAGAGAAGAAAAAGATATCAAAGGAATCAGATTAGGCAAAGAAGAGACTAAGCTATCACTCTTCACAGATGATATGATGATATTTGGAGAATCCTAGAGAATCAAGTAAAAAACTTCTTGAAACGGTAAATGAATTTAGCAAAGTTGCAGGATACAAAATAAGTCCACATAAATCCTCAGCATTCCTCTATATTTCCAAGGAAGTCCAACAGCAAGAAATAGCAAGAGAAACCCCATTTAAAGTTACTGTAGACATTACGAAACTTTTGGGAATTTACCTGCCAAAATAATTCCAGTACCTTTATGAACACAACTACAAAACACTTTTCACACAAATAAAATCAGATCTCGCTAATTGGAAAAACATCAATTGCTCATGGATGTGTAGAGCTAATATAATAAAAATGACAATTTTACCTAAATTCAATTACATATTTAGTGACATGCCAACCAATCTACCAAAATATTACTTTATTGAACTAGAAAAAATAGTGACAAAATTCATTTGGAAGAACAAAAAGTCCAGAATATCAAGGCAATTAATGAAAAGAAATGTTAGGGAAGGTGGGCTAGCCGTACCAGATTTTAATCTCTATTATAAAGCAGAAGTCCTCAAAACTTCGTGGTACTGGCTAAGGAATAGAGTAGTGGGTCAATTCAATAGACTGGGTAAAAAAGTCAGTAGTTGACAAGTATAGTAATATACCTTTTTGATAAGCCCAAAGACCCCAGTTTCTGGATTAAGAATTCACTATTTGACAAAAAATGCTGGGGAAATTGGAATATACTATGGCAGAAACTAGGCATAGACCATTATCTAACGCCATACACCAGATTCAAGTCTAAACGGATGCATGATCTAGATATAAAGGCTGATATTGTAAATAATCTGAAGAAGCAAGGAATAGTTTACCTGACAGATTTATGGAGTAGGGAAGAATTTCTGATCAAAGAAGAGTTGGAGAGCACTATAAAATGCAAAATAAAAAATCTTGATTACATCAAATTGAAAAGTTTCTGTACAAACAAAGCCAATGTAACCAAGATTAAGAGGGAAGTGGGAAATTGGGAAAGAATATTTACAACTTTTACAACTAGTGTCTCTGAAAAAGGCCTCATTTCTAAAATATACAGGGACTTACATAAAATTTACAAGAATGCCAGTCATTCCCCATTTGATAAGTGGTCAAATGATATGAACAGGGAATTTACAGAGGTAGAAATTAAAAATATCTTTAAGCATATGAAAAATGCTTTAAATCACTATTGATTAGTTAAATGCAAATCAAAACAACTTTGAGGTACCACATCTCACCAGTCAAATTGGCTAAGATGACAAAATATGAAAATGAAAAGTGCTGGAGAGGATGTGGAAAAACTAGAAGTCTAATGCATTGTGGGTGGAGCTGTGAAGTGATACAACCATTCTGGAGGGCAATCTGGAACTATGCCTAAAGGGCTATAAATAATTGCAAACCCTTTGACCCAGTAATAGCACTTTTGGGGTGTATCCCAATGAGATCATAGCAGTGAGAAAAGGTCCCATATGTACAATAATATTTATTGCAGATCTCTTTGTGGTGGCAAAAAACTAGAAATTTAAGGGATGACCATCAATTGGGGAATGGCTGAACAAGTTATGGTATATGAATGTGATGGAATATTATTGTGCTGTAAGAAATGGGAAGGAGATGGAGTTCATAATTACATGGAGGGGCTTATACTAATTGATGCTAAGTGAGAGGAGCAGAACCAGGAAAAATTTGTACACAGTCAGAGATACATCATATGTGTGACGACCAACTTTGAAAAACTGGACTCCTCTCCGCAACACACAGTTAAAAGACAACTCTACAAGTCTCTGGATGGAAGGAGATGTCTACATTCAGAGAAAGATCCAGAATGTCCAAAGTTTAAATGGAGACTGAAGCAATGCATGCTATCATTCTTTTCTGTGTTTGGTTTTTGTTTCTCTTTTCTCATTGTTCACTCCATTGGGTATAACACCTATACAACCAGACTATCGTACAATGTGAAGGAGTTTGCAGATCCTGTACATGATTCTATGCCACCATGGTGGGGGTGGGGGGTGGTGAGGAAGGGGAGAAAAATCTGAAACTCAAGTGATTCTGGAACTGGATCTTGTAAACTAAAAATAAACAAGCAAGTAAATAAAATAAATTAAAAAGCAAAATAAAGCAAAGTATATGCCCTTCAGAAATTGTCAAATAAAATGTAATTTCTCTTGTAGCATCCCCATCCAGTACATATACCGGTTACAAATTTTGTTTCCAACATTAAAGGAATTTGCTTTAAAAAAAAAGAATGAAGGGCAACAACTAATTAACAAGATCACTACTGCTACCCTTTCCCTTCTTTTGGGGGCCTATGTTAAACTACTGACTCTTACTGAGCAATGCCAAGAAATGTTCAATTTACTAAACAATTGTGCTAATTTCACATGACTATATGGTTGTCCTTAATGTTCTCCCAGCTACAATTCAGCAGTATTTGAACAGACACTTACCAGAAGGGCAGGCTATTTTAAAAATATATATTTATTCATTTTTTAGTTTAGAACATTCAATTCCGTATGATTCTGAGTTCAAACTTTTCTTCCCTTATTTCCCCTTCCCCCCTCCCAAAAAACTGTAATTAGATATAGGTTCTACATACACATTAATGTTGAACCTATTTTCACATTAGTACTGTTGTAAAGAAGTATGTGAATAAATTGGAAAAACCACAATAAAAACACAAAAAAACAAGAGAGAAAGGAAATAGTATACATCAATCTGCATTCAGACTTCATAGGTCTTTTTCTGGATGTGGACAGCATTTTCCATCGTGAGTCCATTAGAGTGGTCTAGAATCCTTGTTTACTAAGAAGAGACGACTCTACCAAAGTTAATCATTTCAGATTGTGATTATTACTGTGTAAAATGTTGTCCTGGTTCTGCTCACTTCACTCAGAATCAGTACATTCCCATCTTTCCAGGTTTTTCTGAAAAATTCCAATCAGGCTGGTTTTTGAAGACACAGGGCCACTAGAGACCAAAGTGCCAAGATTATCTGGATTATGGAGAAAGCCAGGGAGTTCCAGAAAAATATCTACTTTTTGACTACACTAAACCCTTTAACTGTGTGGATCACAAAAAAAATGTGGCAAGTGTTCACAGATATTGTAGCACCAGATCATCCTTCTTGTCTCTTGAGAAACCTGCATGTAGGTCAAGAAGCAACAGTGAAAATCAAACACAGAATGACTAATCAGTAAGGTTGGAAACAGAATATGACAAAGATGTATGTTATCACTTCATTTTTTTAAAATTCATATGCAAAGTATATCATGTGAAATTCCAGGCTTGAGGAATCTAAAGGTGGAGTTATAGTTGCCAGGAAAAATATCAACAATGTTATGCAGATGACATCATTCTGATGGCAGAGAGCAAAGAAGAATTAGGAAACCTTTTGGTGAAGGTAAAAGAGGAGAGTAAAAAAAATTGGCTTGAAGATGAATACTTTTTTAAAACAACCTACTATTTTGACAACTGGTCCCACCACTTCCTGGCAAACAAAGGGAGAAGAAATCAGAGAGGTGACAAGTTATATATTTTGAGACTCACAGATCACTGCAGACAATGAAATTAAAAGACACTTGCTCCTCAGGAAAACAAAACGTTATGGCATGCTGGACAGCACACTAAAGAGTAGAAATATCACTTTGCTGACAAAGGTCCACATGGTCAAAGCCATGTTTTATTTTTCAGTACCAATGCATAGTTGTGAGATTTGGATTGTAAGAAAAGCTGAGGGCTGCAGAAATTGTGTTTTCATACTGTGGTGCTTAAGAAAGTTTTTGAGAGTCCCATGGATGGCAATGAGATGAAATCAGCCAATACTTAAAGAAATTGAATTAGTTCATTCACTGGAAGGTCAGGTACTGAGGCTGAAGCTTAAAGACTTTGACATCGTAAGAAAATGGGATTCGTTGGAAAAGACCATGATGATGGGATAGATAGGAGGCACAAAGAAGAGGAACTGGTAGAGGATGCGATAGATAAATAGTGTCATTCAAACAATGAGCATGAGCAAGGACAGACTTTGAGAGACAGGACAGGAAAGAAGAGACAAACATGCTATGGTCTGAGAGGTAAAAAAGAGCTGGACATGGTTGAATGAGTGAACAAGAACAACAAAGGAGAAGAACAATGGGGAAGAGTAGGTGAAACCTGGAAAACTGCTATGGAAGGAAAGGAGCCTCTACTTTACAATATTAGCACCTACTGGGGTCAGGGATAGGACTTTAACCACAGAAAGTTTGGAGGCTGTGTAGTGTGGTGATTCAACTACCCACTTATCCAGTCCTTACCTCTGCATACACCCAGTCTCATATCTCCAACTGTCTATTGGACATCTTAAATTTGATATTCTGTAGACATCTCGAACTCAGCACGTGCAACACTCACCTCATTATCTTACCTCCCACCTTCCTAAGCCATCCCTCCTTCCTACCTTGCCCGTTATTGTAAAGGGCAGCTCAATACTGTCAACATTACTCAAGTCACATAGGCCAGCAAACTAGGGGTCATCCCAGATTTCTGATACTTTCTTACTTCCTCATATCCAATCTGTTGCCAAGATCTATCCATTTCCTCTTCCTAACACCTTTGATATACTCACTTCTCTCCTCTGTCACTGACAACAGCCTGGTGCAGACCCTCAGCACTTAAGACCTGGGCTACTGTAATAAATAGGTCTCCCTGCCTCAATTCTCCACTCCAGTTCTTCCTGCTCTTAGTAACCTTCTCAAAGCACACTTCTGCTGATGTCACCCTTCTCCCTACTCAATAAACTTCCTTGATTCCCAATCACCTCACTGATCAAATGTAAAATGCTGTTCAGTATTTAAATACCTGCCTAAACTTCCTTCTTTACCCTTCCAGTCATATCAGACATTACATTAACCTTCCACACAGTACATCTTTGAGATTCACTGACATTCCCCTCTTTCCTGGTTCTTACAGATGACATTCAAATCTCCCCAATCTCTTCCCTTTTCAGTGACTGCCCCCAGGATTTGAATAATCTGCTTCTCTTGGCTGCATTGGCTCCTTTCAAGTCCTAAACACAATCTCACCTTCTATTGGAAGTTCTTCCTAATCTCTCTTAATTTCAGGGCATTCCTTTGCAGGTTATTTCTAATCCATCTTGCTTTTAGCTTTCCTGTGCATAGTTGTTTGAATGTTATCTCTCCAAATCAATTGTGTTTCCATGTAAGCAAGGAGCATCTTTTTGCTTTCTTTTGTCCTCAGCATTTAAAACCATAGGAGACATTAAATAAAAACCAACTGACAGACTGAGTGATTGAATAAGGACCTTAGAAGGTTATATGTGAAATTCAAGGGGCAGCTAGGTGGTGCAATGAATAGAGCACCAGCCCTGGAGTCAGGAGGACCTGAGTTCAAATCTGGCCTCAGGCACTTAACACAAACTGTGTGACCTTGGAAAAGTCAATTTACCCCAATGGTCTTGCCTTTCTTCCTCAAAAAAAATTGAAATTCAATCAACAATCCACAAGCTTAGCATAATATCTGTGGAGGGATTGGTGTGATAGGATCCAAGCAGAGCTCCTTCTGGCAGAAGACATCCATGGACTCATAGAAGGATTCCTTTGCAGTACACAGATTAAGAAAAGAATGATTAGATAGAACTTTGAGGGACATCCACAGTTCATGGAAATGACCTGAGTGAAGATTCAGTCATTTAGCCTGCTCAGGCATAGTGAAGTAAAGTGAGAATTAGGAGAGAACAGTGTCATGACACGTGAGAGAGAAAGGAGTACCAGGGTATGGGGGAGAACAACAGCTTCAAAGGCAGCAGAGAGGTCAAGAATGATGGGAAATGAGAGAAGGCCATGAGACTTCTCAATCAAGATATGATTGTCACAGCTGAGAGATCAATTTCAGGGAAATGATGAGGTCAGACTATTCCTTCATATTGAAATGCCCCACTTATTAATCTCCTTCCAAAATGGTAGGAATCTACTTTGATTCCAGGTCTCAATTACCACAGAGGTGGCAGAACCACTAAATTCTGGAACCCTGGGATGGTGTGATTTGTATCATCTCTCCTACAAGATCCTCATCACAGCCCAAATCTTCTGAAAAGCCCTTTGGTCCCTTCTGCTACTAATTCGGCCCACTGATTACTTCCCAGTCCCTACACTTCCTAAGGTGACTTTGGTCATGGATTTATATGCCATGGCTTTCCAGTGGCATTTTTGTCCAATGTCTTTAGCAAAACCATCTTTAAACCAAGCGTATTTTTGTTCTTGTGGCGTCACGGTCTCCAACCCCTGGTTCCATTGAACTCATGAATTCACTAGTGGGCTCTGAGGAATTAGTTCGTTGTTGCTGGTATGCGTCTGAGCTATTTTCTCATGCAACCTAGAAATTCCATTCTTCCCTGGTCTGGCCCTGTCTTATATATTCCATTTCCATGTTATTATGCTGGTCTCCCTGGTCTCTCGAATTTTGTGGGAGGTAGGGGTGCCCTGTATCAAAGTGATTACAGGAATAGGAGGTGGGAATAAAGTTTCATGATTCAATGTTATGTATTCTGTTTCAACCAGGGCCCTGAATGCAGCCAATAAGTGGTGCTCAAATGGGTATAATGCTCCCCAGCAGGTGGGAGTTTCCAAGAGGAGCATTCCTTATTCCTCGTTTTTGCCCTAGACTGCAATGAGCATGTCCTTCCTGTAATGATATTTGTACTTCTACGGGCCCCTTTTTTATGGGCCAAAGGTCCCAGCCATTTTTGCTTCCTCAAAGGCTCTCTTTTCTGTTTCTCTCCATTCAAAAACATATTTCTTATGGGTTACTTTTTATACGGGGCTTAATATTTGGCTGAAATGGAGACTTTGCGCCCTCCAATATCCAGAGAGGCCTACAAACTGTTGAGCCTCCATTTTGGAGGTGGGGCGGACAATGTCCAGGATCTTTTGGTGCGCTTTCGCAAATATTACCCTATGACCTTGATGCCATTGTATACGAAGGCCCTTACATTTTTGCTGCATTGATTTCTCACCCTTTTATCTTTATATGATCTATCACTTTTTCTAAAGTGTTCTTCTATTATCATTTACTTGGCTCCTTGAATCATAATGTCATCTATGTAGTGTACTAATAAGACTCCAGATAATTTTAACTCCTCCAGGTGCTCAGCCACAATTCTATGACAAATAGTTGGGCTGTTCAAGTAACCTTGGGGGAGCTGAGTCAAAGTATATTGCCTGCCTTGCCAAGTAAAAGCCAATTGTAGGGAGTCTGTGGGAATAATGAAAAAGGCATTTGCTGAATGAATCACTGCATATCAATGTCCCATATAAAACTGAATCTTTCAGTCAGAGTAATAGTATCTGCTGCCGCAGCAAACAGAGGAGGAGTGACCTTGTTCAATTGCCTATAATGTACTGTCATTCCCCAAGTACCATCATATTTCTGTAAGGGCCAATTTGGATTATTCCATTCTGAAGTCATGGGGACTAAAACCCCAGCACCTACATGTCCTTCAATGGGGGCAGCATTCTGGCCCCTGGGTATCCAGTATTGTCTCCCAGTCACCTTTTGTGTTGGTTCTGAAGTAGTTATCTTCCTAACAGCAAATTGATATTTTCCATCAGGTAAATGGAGGGTCATAGCCCTTAAAACATCTATTCCAAATATACATTCAGGCATAGGAACAATAACTACAGAATATTCACATTTAGGCAACTGTCCTATTTTCATCATTATTTTGACTTATTTGGCTAGAATTTCTTTCCCCCCAATCTAGTAACAGTGGTAGGAGTACCATGATTATACTTATGAGGATTTCCATAGATAAGCTTTGGTGAAAGTAGAGGAGCCATTTTTTCAATATACATTAAAATCCATGTGAGATCTATAATCCCTTCTCCTAACTTCTAATAACAAGGCCTGGCCTTCCTCCTATTCCCCTTTTCGGTGGTCCAGGGAAGGGTCAAGGCTGGTAGTAGCAGAGGGAGTGACGTTGATTTCCCTATTTCTACTTTCCCCTCCTTTCTTGTCCTGATACATGCTATATAACTCAAGATTTGGGAGGCCAACCATAACTTCCTTATCCCCAGCACCTGGTAACAACATGGTAAACAGATCTTTCCTACTCATTCAGTTACTACTGTTACTGGCCCTGGGTCATTTTTTATTTGGAATTTCCTTTCCTTCCCTACAAACATCTTATCCACTATTTCACAATCACCCAGATCACTTATCCAGATATCACTGGACCAGATATTTGGTCCAGTACTTCTACCAAAGGCTTCCCTGAGTCACTTAAGAGCAAAGTCATGATTATATTCTCCCAAGCAGGAGGGACAGTTTTCACCAAGGAATTCCTATGAGGAGCTCCTAGTGGTATCAAATGATACATATCGGGTTCCCTACCTTAATAGCAGTTTTCATCACTTCTTCCTTCAATTTTTGTATTCCATCCTTACGTGAATACCATGGATGATGCCCCCTAATCCACCCTGAATCAGTCTTGCATTGCTTGGCACACCCTTCATCAGCCAAGGCTAATAAGGTCGTATTCCAAGGGGGTCCTGGAATCATGCCATGTTGTCCAATTGCTCACTGTACAAAAGGATTACTACCGACAGCTATAAAGTTTATGCAGTCTTTTGTGTCTAACCATATCCTGCCTCCTCGGCTATCACTTATCTATACTAACCAAGCAATGAGGGACTCCCCTGGTCTTTGTGCAAATCTTCTTATTGTGCCAGTAATTTCTTCATAACTATTATCCTCAGTAACTTCCTTAAGTACTTGGTTCCCTCCCTGCAATTGCTCTCTCTTTCTCCTTCTAATCAGACTGGTTTTTACCTCATCATCAGGGGATGTTCTCTCATGGTCTTTCCATTCCTCATCATCTAACATACTCATCATCCTCAGTATCATCCCAAATATCTCCATCCCATTTGTTCAGATCCCAACCGGGAGTGGCAGTAGCTATGACTTCATGCACTTTATCTTTATTAACTTTTCCTTTGCTCTTATATTAAAACTGTGCCACCCATACTGCTACCTTCTCTGCCCCATTCTGAGAGTTATGCACGTAGCCCACAAAAAGTAAAAATTTGACACTGCAACATAGACAGTTTGTTTTGTAACTCAGCCAATTCTTTTTCCAACACCACTTTATCCTCTACAGGTTTATCCCTTGCCTCCCCCATTTTCCTATATGCAGGGAACATTGCCCAGCCCCTCCTACAAATTCCTGCCATCCCCTTCCCTTTTTCAATTGGTATATTTTTCAGTCAGTAACTTACATTTGGGTGGCTTGTTTCATCTGATTCTCCCAATCCTCAAAAGGTCTGGTACCAACTGCCCGTTCTCTTGCTGTTTTGGAGTAAGGCAACCCCTCCCACCCAGATACATTCATATCTGATACTTTAGGCTCATAACTCCTCTTAAAAATGGCACAGTGTACAGCCAATCCTATTCTTGACACCAGTTTGTAGAGTTAATAGGAAAGTGGATTGGATTTGCTCCTACAATAAGAGGCATCCTCCACAGGAAATAAAAGCTTTATTTAATAATTGAGAATTACAAAACCTGAGGAATGGAAGGAGTTTTTGATAACAAGGTAACATAAGCAACACTATGCTTATAAGCAGTAAAATACAGATAACAACAGAAAGAGAAAAACTTCACCAATTTGAGGAAAGAACAACTCCTGATCTCTCCACCTGGAGAGCCCTGGGAAAGCCAATCAGGGTCCTCAGGGGAAAGACCCAGGTTGAGTGTCCCCTCCATGGGTTAGACTCCAAAGTCAGAGAGTAGGTAGAGATCTTCAGTACTTGTTGTAACAAAGAAGGCACAAAGCTAAGACAGGAATGTTGACCATAGACCATAGGGCCCTGGATTTGGCCAAAACCCAAGGTGGATGTCAGTTCCTAGGTGTATAAAGTGTGTTTTGTGTGAACTTGGCCTAGTTTTACCAAATCATGCTTCTTTATCATAAAAAGGGGGAGCCTGACCTACCTCCCAGTAACATGAATTTGTTGAATTCAGCTGCTTCCTTGCTCCAAGGATTCTCAGATTTAGACTTAGGGCTTTTGGCACTCCTCAAGTGTGTTATAGAGATATCAAAACTTTGACTGAGACTTGGCCATTCTTAAAATCTGGCATATATGGCTAATAAAAATTAAAATATGACAACCCTGCGAGTTTATAAAATCAGAGAGTAAGTTGAGCAAGACCAACTTCCCTCAGTAGTAGGCTGTATTTTTAGTAAAAACACATTAGTAGTAGTATTTTTAGTAATAACTGAATGAAAAAGCAAAAAGGGATTTTCCCTTGCCAGGTTGCAGAACTGAACCCATGTAAGCCCACCAGTGCTCAATCTTCTGCCATTGTATGTGTTACCAGTGCTTGCTGTTTTGGCTCAATCATTGTAAATTATTGCTGAAGTGGATGATTTAATTAATGTAAATGTGAAAGCATACACAGGCACTGAATTGCCATTTCCCAAAAAGCCAAACCCCTGTGCCCCAAGATGTTTTCCCTTTCCTTTTTCAAATAGCAGGGAGTAGGAAGGGGCAAGGGCAGGCAACTGGTCATTGTAAAGGATACATGGAATCCTGAGATGCTGGCATTCAGGCTACCTCCTGATGAGACCTCCATTACGAACCCTAGGCCAGGGAGAGGTGAAGGGACGTTTTCAAAGCTTTGTTCCTTGTTCAACTGCTGGGAGAAAGTCTCAGTCACCAGCAACTATGAAATATCAGGAGATATACAGAACCTCACAATATGTATACCCAGGCATATATATTGTATTTGTCATAAGACAGAGAACAAAACAAAGTCAGAAATGCAGAACCAGAGCCAGGGAAAGAGAAATAAAGAAGCAGACTGCACATTAGTATACAGAAGAAGACACGTAAAGGAAGCAACAGCTGCTATGACAAGGTTTCACGGAAGGTGGCCCATCTCTCTACCACACTGCGTGGTGCCTGGTGATAATCTGCAAAATAGCCATGGGGAGGGTGCCATGGAAACTCCATCTTCTCATGTTCACATACCAGTTGTATTTTAATGATGTTTTTGACATTGTCTTCATATTTTTTCCAGAGGAAAATTGGTGGAGGCCGTCCATTACTTAGCAACCCCAAACCTATCATCCGTTCAAAGACAGTTCTGTATTTGAATATTGCTGTATTCTTAGTGAATGAATGAATGAGCATTTGTTAGGCACTTTCTGTGTGCAGATAACTGTACTAAGGGCTATTGTACATACCTCTACTGCCAATCCCCACTAACACATTCTGAATGCCACAAATCCTTTTTTATGTATTGAATGTTATTATCCCCAA
>CM053602.1:56806948-56830035 GCA_028646575.1 Pseudocheirus occidentalis | reverse complement strand
GGGAACAGATTGTGGGAGGGGTCTTACAGTGGGATCAATGTTCTGGGCTGGGGGGTAGGGACAAAAAGGGGAGAAAATTTGTAACTCAAAACCTTGTGGAAATGAATGATATAACCAAGAAAATAAATTAAGATTTAAAAAAAATGTAATGTAACAAGGAAACAAAAATAAAACATCTGAGATGGTGAGAACTAAAAAAAAAAAGATTGTTCAAAAATTACTACACCAATTCTCTACCATTTATACACTGAGTAAGAGCATAATTAATTCATAACATTCCATACAAAAGAATCATATTACAGATAGGTGTATCTATGAGTACATATTTTTGAAAGCCAAACAAACATCATTTGCCAATTCAGTCACAAATTGAGCAGTTAATATTTCACTTAGTACACAAAGAGAAGACCCTGTTTTTGATGTTAAGAGGGAGGCTATGGCAATTAGTCCCGTGATAAGAAGTCCTTTTTGTAGCAAGAGAATCAGACATTATTAAAAGTTCAGGTTCCCCTGAGGTCTGCAACCAAAAAGAGAGTGGTTCTACAAGCAGGTTATATTTCAATAAAATATAATACTGACTTATATCATCTATAAATAATTCACATTAGTAGAAAGAAGAAAAGCTTGAGGAGGTGGAATACATGTAGTTATAGGTTATATAAGAAACAACTGATGTGATACAGGTATATGTCTCAGGTCTTAAACCTGGATGCAACCAGTTCAGTTTGTATTGAAGTCAGAGTGATCACAGCAAGAAACGCAAATCCGGGAGGACGAGATTTTGGTTTTTTGGCTTCCCAAGTGGGAGCAGCTTTTTGTGTAGTGGTTGCATCTTCTTTATCCTTGTGTTCTGTCTCCGTGATTGCTTCTACTGCTGCCAGAGCTTTTTTTATCTTCTGGGTAAGCTGGAGTATGCCCTGACATCTCTTTCGGGCACTCACTCAGGTAATTCCACAGTTTCTGGAAAACAGAAATATAGTCTCAACCTCTCCACATTAGTTAAGGGGCAGGCCCTTCCCATATATGTCTTTGGATGATCTTCATTTGGGAATTATGCACCTTTTCCCATTGTTTTACTACCAGCATATACTCATTTTTAGCCACGTATGAAAAAAGTTGGGGGAGGGGTGTAAAGCAGTAGCTAATTGTCTTTATGATGAAGTGGACCAAGTCATTTTGCTATTATATTTGTAAATAGGTATTAATATCTTGATGCCATTTGTCAAGATTATAAGGGTTATGCCTGTAATTAATATCATTTGAAAGCTATCACAGAAAGAATGTAATAATTTGCTAGTGTAGGTAGGGGCATTATCAGTTTTCAATTATTTTTGTATCCCATTGAAACAAGACTGCAACATATGATTAATTACATTTTATACCGGTTTTCCTGTGTAAAGAGAAGCTGGAGGAGAGATAGATAGATAAATAGATAGACAGACAGATAGATAGATAGATAGATAGATAGATAGATAGATAGATAGATACAGATAGATAGAGATAGAGATAAAGATAGAGATAGAGATAGACAGAGATAGAGATAGAGATAGATAGATATACACACACATAACACATTGGGGGCAGTTTTTAATAATCTGTCTAGCTTGTTCCCTAATAATATGGAATTGTTTACGTATAGTATGTGCATTTTAATGAAGATAAAAGTGAGATAGTGTAGCTATATGAATATTTTGGAAAAAAGAATTGGAAAAACTTGAACATTTTATTTTGTATTGATTTTTTTTGACTTGTTTATTTACTTTTAGTTTACAAGATACAGTTACAGAATCACTTGAGTTTCAGATTTTCTCCCCTCCTTTCTCCCTCCCCGCCCCATAGGTGGCAGACCATCATGTATGGAATGTGCAAACACTTTCACATTGCACAGTAGTCTGGTTGTGTAGAAGTGTTGTAACCAATGGAGTGAATAATGGGGAAAAAAAGAAACAAAACCAAACATGGAAAAGAACAATAACATGTGTGGCTTCAGCCACCATTTAAACCCTGGTCTTTCTAGATCTTTTTCTGAGTATAGATATCTCCTTCTATTCTGGGACTTGTAGTAGAGCTCTCTTTTAACTGTGCATTGCTGAGAAGAGTCCAGTTTATCAAAGTTGGTCGTCACACATATTATGTATCTGTGACTGTGTACAAATTTTTCCTGGTTCTGCTCTTCTCACTTAGCATCACTTTGTATAAGCCTCTCTAGGTAATTATGAAGTCCATATCCTTCCCATTTCTTATAGCACAATAGTATTACATTATATTCATATATCACAACTTGTTCAGCCATTCCCCAATTGATAGTCAACCCCTAAGTTTCCCAGTTTTTGCCACCACAAAGAGAGCTGCAAGAAATATTTTTGTACATATGGGTATTCCTCCCACTTCTATGATCTCTTTGGGATACAACCCCAGAAGTGATATTATTGGATCCAATACAATTATTTATACCCCTTTGGGCATAGTACCCAACTGCTCTCCAGAGTGGTTGTACGAGTTCAAAGCTCCACCAACAATGCATTAGTGTTGCAATTTTCTACATCCTCTCTAGCATTTGTCATTTTCCTTTTTTGTCATCTTATCCATTCTGACTGGTGAGATGTTATACCACAAAGTTATTTTGCTTTGCATTTCTCAAATCAATAGTGATGTGGAGCGTTTTCCCATATGCTTAAATATATCTTTAATTTCTGCCTCTGTAAATTGCCTGTTCATATCCTTTGACCAATTATCAATTGGGAAATGACTGGCATTCTTGTAAATTTTATTTAATTCCCTGTATATTATAGAAATGAGGCCTTTATGAGAGACACAAGTTGTAAATATTCTTTCCCAATTTCCTACTTCCCTCTTAATCTTAGTTACATTGGCTTTGTTTGTACAGAAAGTTTCCAATTTGATATAATCAAGATTATCCATTTTGCATTTTATAATGCTCTCCAACTCTTCTTTGTTCGTAAAGTCCTCCTTACTCCATAAATCTGACAGGTAAACTAGTCCTTTCTTCCCAAGATTATTTACAGTATCAGCCTTTATACCTAGATTGTGCACCCATTTAGACTTGACTTTGGTGTATGGTGTTAGATGATGGTCTATGCCCAGTTTCTGCTATACTCTATTCCAATTTTCCCAGCATTTTTTGTTAAATAGTGAATTCTTAGCCTAGAAACTGGGGTCTTTGGGCTTATCAAATAGTATATTACTATAGTCGTTGACTACTGAGGCTTTTATACACACTTTTCCATTGATCCACTACTCTGTTTCTTAGCCAGTACCATGCAATTTTGAGGACTTCTGCTTTATAATAGAGATTAAAATCTGGTATGGCTAGGCCACCTTCCCTAACATTTCTTTTCATTAATTGCCTTGATATTCTGGACTTTTTGTTCTTCCAAATGAATTTTGTCACTATATTTTTCTAGTTCTATAAAGTAATTGTTTGGTAGAGTGATTGGTATAGTGTTGGGGGCCAAGACCTTCTGAGGTCCTGGCACACTAGCTCCCCAGTTCTACAAGGTCATTAGGCAGATATGCAAGGATAGTATAATCTTGTTGGGTGGATGCTCTCATTGGCTTGGTGAATATCTAAAAAATGTACTGAAAGTTAATTTGCAAGTCCTAATTAGGCCTCTATTGTGCCCCTGGAGGTGGTTTTAGGAGAAAGATCTTGATGACTGATTAGCCTTGGGCTGAGGTTGGGGGAAAGGCAAGACCCAGGTCACATAATCACCCCTGAAGTAAGGAATATAAGCTCTATAATTTTCTTGTATCTTTGGCTTTGTATGGAATAGCTCTGCAATAAACAGACTATGAAATACATCCCTGTCTCTCTGTCTCTTTCCTTTAATTCAGCTGTAAGCTTTTATCACTCTCTCTCTCTATTTTTTCCTCAACTGGTAGCTAGGCTTAGAAGCTGCTGGCTGCAACAGTGGTGCCCCACGTGGTGTGGCATTAGGAAGAAGAAGTCTCGGTCACCCAGTTTTCAGTTCTTAAAAGTATTCAGAGCAAACTGAGACATATAATGGGGGTAAACTTGGTGAAGGGTTTGAAAGATGAAGGAAAAGATCTGAGAATATTACAACTCATAGCATGTAAGAAAGGGATTTTAGTTAAGAAGCAGATTCTAAAAAAATTCTTAAAAACAGTCTATCAAGCAGCTCCGTGGTTTCCAAGCTGCTCTCAAATCAGAGGATCTGATTGAGAAGCAGTGGTAGAGGCATTAACTAGTTATTTGAAGGAGAATAGGTAGGAGAGTGATTCTGGTTCTGATTTGGATACAAAGGTGCCCTAGGGATCTATAGTAATGGTTACATTCCCAGGCCCCCTGAGGAGGGTTTGAGGCTTATTCTTTGTCCATTCTGTAACCTGAAGGTGCTTTAGTGCTCCTTTCTCTTACAAAGTCTAGTCTGTTTCCTATATCATTGACTTTGTTTATCTCCTTCCCAAGTCTCAGGCCTGCATGCTTTTCTGTTAATTAAGCTCCCTTTGGCTAAGGAGAAGGTATGATTGAATTCTTTTAAAAACCTGAACCAGCTCTCCCAAACATGAACCAACTCATTTTGGCAAGTATGGACTCTGATGATCTTCTCCTAGCCACCGAGATAACAGGTAAGCACTCTTTTCCTTGTTCTCTTTCCCAGACCTTTCTACTCTTACTGTCTTCCTAGCAACAAGACCCCTGGAGTGCCCAGACACTTCCAGTGGCATCTTAAACTCCACCAACTTCTGGGTGGTCAGTTGGACTGTGGACCCTCATGTAAGGGGACGCCCTTGTGCGGGGTCAGTCACATTTGCCTTCTCCCCTCTGTCCTGGGACGCTGGGACAAGTGGTGAGAAGTGGCTAGGAGGATGCTAGGAGGGGAATTCAGGGAGAAGGTCTTAAGGAAAAGTACCTAGTGTTCCATTGCAATACTGTCTCACGTCAAAATAATCTAGGCATGCGATTTGTAACTAAACAATCTTAGCAAGAAAATTGGTCTCCAAAACTTAAAAGAAAAAGCACATTGCTCCACTTTAGTGAAGTTTTTACCCTGTGTTGTTTTTTGCCCTCCCCTGTAGGAGTCTGAAGAGGTGGGCCTCTGCACTTGGTTTTCTTTGGGGATCCTTACTCCCCGCCTTCAGGGTTCCTGTGACCTGTGCTGTTAACTCAAAATCTTCAGGCATTTCTTAGTCTTTTCTTTTAAAACGCTAAGAGTATTGGACCTTAGAAATCCAGATTCCATTTGCTCAACCCTGTGTATTCCTATTAAGTTCTTAAAGGCTAGGTGGCTTTGGTATTGTGATAAGGCTAGTTTAATTGGTAAAGTTCATTTAGAAAAAAGTAAACATCCTTGGGTACTTAGGAATCGGTGATTATTGAGAATTTTTGCTTTTGTGGCTCTTTTGGATTTGTGATGCTTAAAAAGACATTTTATACCAACATGGTTTGATAAATCCCAATCTTTAAAATTTCCATCTAATTTATTTTATTAAGGTTTAGTGGCTATTTCCTTTAACATCAGGATAAATTGTAAACTTTTTTTTAAGGAAAGGAAAATCCTCTTTACAAAGAAATGTTTTGCAAAATCTTGTGTGATTCTAAAGGCTTACTATATTTTTCATTTGCAAGCTAATTTGTTGTGATAATTTGATAGTGCTAACAACTATATTAAAACATACTGTGAATTTTCTAAGTTTCACTCCTAGGTTTGTTGTAGCCTTAAACAGGTGATTTCAGGAAAACAGAGTCACTGATTCCTGCTTAAGTATTCTAAGAAAGAAAGGGCACTAGTCTTAATATTCATCACACCACTCAAAATTTTAAGGGATGGGAATAGAAGTGAAAAGTTAGAAACAAATTTAAAATTTGTAAAAGGATTCAAATTTACTGTGAACTTTAAGTTCAGGCAGATTGCCTAAAGAGTCTTTATCTAGATTAAGTAAGGAATGTCTCTACCAGGAAGGAGGCAAGGAGGGGCAGAAAATACTTCAGGGTATGAAGTCCCTCACTTAGTCAGTCTCTAAAGGAGCCCTTTAAAGTGATGTAATTTCTGGTAATTGGTTTTTGGTTAGAATAATTGAGTACAACCGGTTGAGGGACCTATCTGTTATTCTATTAATTACTGAAACTAGATCAGAAATGTCTTCTATGTGAGGAAAAGTTTCAGTGCAAATTTCTTAAAGAGAGGTAAATTGTGGAATAATTTTGTATTAATGAAAAGGTCAACTTCATTCAAAGTTTATTACTATTGTGGAAATAATACCTGTTTAGACAGTGTTTTATGGTGCAAGCATGTTTCATTAGAAGCAACTTATTGGTTTGGAATTAATTACTTAAGGATCCTCCAAAAGCTTTTTTTAATAGTGAGGAGGACTTGAGTTCAAATCTGACCTCAGATGTACTAGTCTTGTGAATTTGGGCAAGACACTAGGCCCCAATTGCCCTCTGAATTATATACATGTATATTCTGCCTTCATTGGTGTATTTACCATGCTTTATAACCTCACTGGTCCAGCTACTGTCGAAAGAAAAAACTGCACCCTTAAAACTGCTCTTCAAAAATGAAGGGGGGACCTGATACCTGGGAACTCTGAGATGAATTCTGGGGTTGTCATTACTGAACATACAACTGGCAATTCTCAAAGGTCACAGTGTCAGGCAACTGCAGCTACTGAATGGGTGATGTGGAAAAATGTTAAGGGACAACAGTAAGGTCTGCACTCTGTGTGCGGCCGAGGTTTTTTTGTGTGTTTCCACAGATGATAAGAAGGAAGTTTGGATACCAGAAAGGAGAACAAGGCCTGTGTCAACAAATGCAGAGACCACAAACTCACCCCACCCTTAGGACCAGAACCCGGGGAGTATGACAGCTGAGTAGAAGAAGCCAGAGCCAAAATGAGGGCAAGCTGATCTCACATTGTTGAATTGTAGGACTGATGTATCTGCTTGCCATCAGGTGGATCAGCAAAACCATTGTTTCCTGGCACAATAATATGAACATTAAACAGAGACATGGAAGGTATCCTAAACAAATTGGTTTGGGTACTTCCCCAATAACAACAATCTTTTCTGCTTTTGCTCCTAATGGGAAATTGATCACAGCTTTGTACAGGTCTGTCTAGGGGGACGATATGCATTCATGTGGGTAAACTATAGCAATGTACAAATCACTAGGGTTGATAAGCATTATAATGTAAACTGTATTAATTGTAAGGTTTCTGAATGTCATGATAATACTTCTTTGGGACAATTGCTATTTGTTACAAGACCTGGTACTTTATGAGTCCTATGGAAAGTGAAAATTGGTTTTGCTCTTCTCCTGATCATTTTATTGCTCAAATGAATCACTAATTGGGTTCTAATTGAAAAAAGAGGTGTTTTTCTTGTATTCTTGTATTGGGACAATTGCTTTAATTTCTACTATTTTGAGCAGTGTTGCTATGTCTACTTCTGTTAGCACTGTACAAAATCATATAGTGCAAGCTCAGTTTTTGCGTGAATTGTCTGCCAGTGTTTCACGAGGATTTCTGTAACAATCAGAAATCAATAAGAATTTTTATAAAGCAATAACAGCTCAGAGAAGATGTAATTGCCGTAGCTGAAGAAATTGAGGTGATGCAACTTAAGCAAAAGTTAATATGTGATTATAGATATATGTATTTCTGTACGGTAAACAAAAAATATAATGAGTCAGAAAATGGCGTAACCCAAATTAAAAACCATCTTTATGGGCTGTGGGGTGACTAGAACACATTTCTTGATATAAATGACTTGGAGAGCCTGGCCCACCTCATGGATAAAGAAAGACAAGAATCTTTATTACCAAATCTTGGGGCACAGAGTACAGCAGATTGGATTAAGAGAGCTCATGGAATATTACTTGGGCAAACACAACAAATTATAACCTACATAGGAATAGGGGTGGCATTCCTGAGTTTATGTACCTGCTTACCCATCCATATTTCCTGTTTTTCTTGCATCGTTCAATAAGTTATATACAATGTCCAGCTGCTTGATTCTGCCCGTGGCCCTATACACTATCGGGCGAATGAGGAGAACTCTCAGAACCCTGTTAGGGCTTCGTTAATGGGATGTGCCCCCCCCTCCTATAAGCACATAGGAGAGAAGCAGCGAAATCTCAGAAGTTAGGGCTTCATTAATGGTATGTTCCCTTCTCCTATAAGTAAATAAAGTGGGGGAGATGTTGGGGGCCAAGACCTTCTGAGGTCCTGGCACACTAGCTCTCCAGTTCTACAAGGTCACTAGGCAGATATGCAAGGATAGTATAATCTTGTTGGGTGAATGGTCTCATTGGCTTGGTGAATATCTAAAGAATGTACTGAAAGTTAATTTGAAAGTCCTGATTAGGACTCTGAGTCTATTGTGACCCTGGAGGTGGTTTTAGAATAAAGATCTTGATTACTGATTAGCCTTGGGCTGAGGTTGGGGGAAAGGCAAGAGCCAAGTCACATAATCACCCCTGAAATAAAGAGTACAAGCTCTATGATTTTCTTGTATCTTTGGCTCTGTATGGAATAGCTCTGGAATAGACAGACTATGAAATACATCCCTGACTCACTGTCTCTTTCCTTTAATTCAGCTGTAAGCTTTTCTCACTCTCTCTCTATTTTCCACAACTGGTAGTTAGGCCTAGACTGTGCTGGCCACAGCAGTATAGCACTAAATATGTAATTCAATTTAGGTCAAAATTGTCATTTTTATTATACTATCTCTACGCAGCCACGAGTAATTGATATTTTTTACAATTAGTGAGATCTGATTTTATTTGTGTGAAAAGTGTTTTGTAACTGTGTTCATAAAGGTACTGGGTTTGTTACTGGGTAGATTCCCAAATATTTTATAATGTCTACAGTAACTTTAAATGAGCTTTGTCTTACTATTTCTTGCTGTTGGCCTTCACTGGAAATATTTAGGAATGCTGAGGATTTATGTGGGTTTATTTTATATCCTGCAACTATGCTAAATTTATTTATTGTCTCAAGAAGTTTTTTACTTGAATCTCTAGGATTATCCAATTATATCATCATGTCATCTGCAAAGAGTGATAGCTTAGTCTCTTCTTGGCCTAATTTGATTGCTTTGATTTCTTTTACTTCTCTAATTGCTACTGCTAACATTTTGTGTACCAGATTGAATAAGAGGGGTGATAGTGGGCATCCTTGTTTCACCCCTGATTTTATTGGAAATGCTTCTAGTTTATCCCCATTGCATATAATGCTTGTTGATGGCTTTAAGTAGGTGCTATCTATTCTTCTAAGGAAAACTCCATTTATTCCTATACTTTCTAACGTTTTTAATAGGAATGTATGTTGTATTTTGTCAAAGGCTTTTTATGCATCTATTGAAACAATCATATGGTTTCTGCTATTTCTATTGTTTTATTTATCAATGATACTGATGGTTTTACTAGTATTGAACCATCCTTGCATTCCTCGAATAAATCCAACCTGGTCAACATGTATTATTCTCGTTATAAGTTGCTGTAGTCTTTTTGCTAAAACTTTATTTAAGATTTTTACATCTATATTCATGAGGGAGATGGGTCTATAATTTTCTTTCTCCATTTTGTCTCTTCATATTTGTGTCATAAAAAGAATTTGGAAGGACTCTTCCTCACCAATTTTCACAAATAGTTTGTAGAGTTTTGGAATCAATTGATCTTTAAATGTTTGATAGAATTCAGTAGCAAATCGATCTGGCCCTAGGGATTTTTCCTAGGTAGTTCTCTGATAGTTTCTTCAATTTCTTTTCCTGAGATGGGGTTGTTTAAGTAATTTACTTCCTCTTCAGTTAGTCGGGGCAACTTATAAAACTTGAACTTTTTCATTAATGGTGGCATTATTTTGATAAAGAGGTCTAGGAAGTAAAAAATGAGCTGTCATATGGGTTAAATCGGTTGTGACCTCTATTGTATGAGAGTTTGGACTCTTAAAAAATGTTAGAAAAGAAACCATGAGGAGCTAATCAAAGTTGAATTATTTACATGCCAACATAGAAAAATGAAAATTGTAAGCTGTGAAACTTTTCTAAATATGAGGATATATATGTGTGTGTGTGTGTGCCTGTGTGTCTGTGTCTGTGTCTGTGTCTGTATCTGTGTGCATGTGTGTACATACACATATGTCTAAATAGGATGGTATATATGCATATGAATACATATGTGAGTGTTGGTATTTATATGTATGTAGACAGAGGGCACAGGGTCAATTAAATAAGAAGAGGTGAGATTTTAAAAGGTATTATTAAGAGTGGGGAGAGGGGGACAGAGCCAAGTTGGCAGTGTAGAAGCAGCAAGGTTACGCAGCTCCTACACAACCACCCTAAACACCCATAAAATATGACCCCAGACAAAGTCTAGGACTTTCAGACTCACAAAAATACAGAAAACACAGCTGTCTCTGAAGGCAGCTTGGCAGCAGGGGCTCATCACGGCCACCTTAAATACACATAAAATAACCAATTTTACGGCTCTAAATCCATGGAACTGCAGAAAACACGTCTCCCGCTGAAGGCAGTTTGGCAGGAGGGACCCATCCCAGCAGGTCTGGAGCCAAGGCCAGCCCAGCCCAAAATACCGTGGCCTGGCCCTAGGGTGGTCGAGAGAAGTCACAGCCGCAGCCGAAGCCATTCTAGCGCTAAAGGCTAAAAAGTGAATCTGAACAAATTCAAGAGCAACAGAACCCATGGAGAGACTGAGTGAGGAGGATTCCCAGCCCAGGAAAGTGCCTACTTAGGTTGGGCTAAGAAGAACACTGAGCACAAGGAAGACACGCCAGTGTGGAGCAGAGAGCAGAGAAGAGCGGACTGAGAGAAAAAGCTCCAACCAGGCATCCATCAGACTCACCCAGCCTGAGAGGTTTCCAGCCAGCTCACCCGAGGACAGAGGATCATTGAACCAGGTAGGAAAAACCTTGGATGCCATAGCAGGGGAAGCAAGTTCTGTGGGAGCAATCTGGATGTTTAAATTTATACACCCATACTGCCAGAAGCCAAGATGGAGGAATAAAGTTTAGTGGCTCCTCTAAATCACTCCCAGACCAAGAAAAGTCCAGAATTAAATGTTCTAATCAGAGTAAAAGCTTGAATCAGGGGAAGTGACCCCAGGCTGGAGCAGGGTTGAGGAAGCAGGGAGAGGACAGTATGGAATCTAAGCCCAGTAGGGTGGAGCCAGCAAGCCCTACCAAGAAAAGACAATTTAGCACCACTTCCCCAATCAGCAAACAACAGCTCTGCCTCAGGCCTTCAGCTGTAGCCGGGTCTGAACCTGCTTGAGACGTAGCTCAGGGACACAGACTCTGAAACCTGAAGGAGCTAGACCACCTGACCCCAAGAAGTTACTCTGTAAGCCTCAGGGTAATGCAGGGGAATTACTGAGAGTCTCAGTATTGGCATCAGGCTAAATACTCAGAGCTTACAGCTACCAAGCCCCCACCTCCCAACCTGACAAGCTTAACACTCCGGCACCTGAGACTTGGATATCCACTCCAAATTCCAGGACAAAGGCACTCACAATGGGGAAGAAGGAAACTGCAAAGGCTAGGACCATCACATCCTTTTATACTGAGCAAGAACAAATTCATAAGGCAATAGGGACTCTGTATCCACACTGGAGACCACAGAAGGAAATGCAAATTGCTATCAAGCCTCCTTGGAGGATCTCAAAAGAGATTTTAAAAATGAAATTAGAGAAGTAGGAAATAAATTCAAATCTACAGTGTCCAAACTGGAAAAAAAATCTCACTGAAGAAATCAAATATTTGAAAAGCAAAATTGGAGTGCTAGAACAGGAGGTCTAAAATCTAACTGGAGAAAATGCCTCTCTAAAAATGAAAAATGAAAAGAAGGATAAGGAATTCCAAAAACTAACTGAGGGAAATAATGCGCTAAAAATTAGAATCAGACAACTTGAAGCTAAGGACTCTATGATGCAACAAGAGTCAGTCAAACAAAACATAAAGATTGAAAAATTGGAAGAAAGTGCAAAATATTTCACTCAAAAAACAACGGATCTGGAAAACAGGTCCAGGAGAGATAACATAAGAATTATTGGCCTACCAGAAAATCATGATGAAAAAAACCATGACCAGAAAAAGAACTTAGAAAACATCCTTCAAGAAATCCTTAAAGAAAATTGCCCTGCTGTTTTAGAATCAGAGGGCAAAATAGAACTTGAAAGAATTCATTGGTCAGCTCTTCAAAAAGATACCCAAAAGAAAACTCCTAGAAACGTTATTGCCAGGTTCTAGAGCACCCAGTTAAAGAAGAAAATATTATAAGTTTCCAAGAGAAAACCATTTGAATACTATGGAAGCACGATCAGGATAACCCAGCATCTGGCAGCTGCTACACTGAGAGAACGAAGGGCCTGGAATACGATATTTTGAAGATTAAGGGAGTTAGGATTAAAACCAAGAATCAACTATCCAGCAAAATTGAGCATATTATTTCAGGGGAAAACATGGTCATTCAATGAGGTGGAGGACTTTCAAGCATTCTTGCTGAAAAAAACAGAACTGAACAGAAAATTTGACAATGAAACAGAAGAAGCATGAGAAAGTAAACATGGGAAAGAAATCATAAGGAAATTATCAAATCTGAATTATTTACATACCAATATGGAAAAATGATAATAGTAACTTAGGAAACTGTTCTGAGTATGAGGATAGGGGAGGGGAATACAAATGTATATATAAGAATACTTACACATATGTCTAAATAGGAGGCTATATATGCATATGAATCCATATCTCAGCATGAGTGTATATGTGTATATCGAAGGTATAAGATGAATTGAATATGAAGGGATGATACTTTGAAAGGCGAAATTCTGAGGTGGGGGAGGACTAGAATGAGAGGAGACAGGGAGAGACAAAATGGGGTTAATTATCCCATATAGAAGAGGCAAGGGATAACTGTTACAACTTTACTTTCAATTACTCTCATTGAATTTGTCTTAGGGAAGAAATGGCATAAATGCTAAACTGGTCCTCATGCTGCACTGGAGAGTAGGGGGCATGGGTATAAGAGGGGGGATGACAGAGGGGAGGGAAAGGGTCTGGGGGAGGAATGCTGGAAGCACACACTTCAGGAAAGGGACAGGAACAGGTTAGAGAACAGAACAATGCAGGGGGAGGGATACGAAGGAGGGACATATGATCACTGTCACAATATGTCCACTATGAAGATGTCCTGTATAATCACACATCCACAGCCTGTATTGAAGTGCTTGTCCTTCCAGGGGGTGGGGGATTAACAAGGGAGGAATTGAAAGAATCTAGAATTTAAAGCTCTTCAATGCCTGCTACTAGGAATTAAGATATACAGGGACTGGGGTAGAGACCCTCCCTGCCCTAACAGAAAGGAAGAGAGCATATCAGGGGAGGGTCTATACAGTGGGATCGCTGTTTTGGTATTGGGGTATGGGAAAGACGGGGAGAAAATTTGTAATTCAAAAATCTCATGAAAATGAGTGATGTAAACAAGTAAGCAAATTTAAAAATTAATAAAAATATAAATGTATAAGCTATGGATTGCTCAAATTCTATTTTATAAAGATCATCTGGCCATAATTTTAACTGTGTATAACAGCTCCCTGGATTGTTTTGTCTTTCTCCTATTCAGTTTCATCTTGTTAGAAATTCCACCACAGAATTGCTAGTTCCTGGAAGTACAAACTTCAGTAAAGGGATCGGGACAGGGTAGAGAATAGAACTGGGCGGGGGGGCAGGAAAGGAAGGAGGGACATATAATCAGCCTCTCACAATGTGTCCACTGTGGAGATGTTCTGAGTAATTACACATGTACAGCCTGTATTGAATTGCTTGTCCTTCCAGTGGGGGTGGGTGACAAGGGAGAAACTGAAAGATTCTAGAATTTAAAGTTCTACAATCAAATGTTAAAATACACACACACACACGCACACACACACACATATATAAACACTTTCCTTGCTAGATCTTTCTCTGAATGTAGACATCTCCTTCCACCCTGAGGATGGAGAACTGTCTTCTAACTGTGTGTTGCTGGGGGTAGTCCTGTTTATCAGGGTTGTTCATCACATGTATAAAGTGTCTGTGATTGTGTACAAATATTTCCTCGTTGTACTCTTCTCACTTTAGCCTCAGTTTGCATAAGCCTCTTCAGGTAAATATGAAATCCATCTCCTCCCCATTTCTTGTAGAATAATAGTATTCCATTATATTCATATAGCACAATTTGTTTAGCCATTACCCAATTGATAGGCATCCTCTTAATTTCCAGTTTTTTGCTACCACAAAGAGAGCTGCAAAAATATATTTGTATATATGGGACTTCTTCCCACTTCTATAATCTCTTTGGAATACAACCCCAGAAGTGGTATTACTGAGTCCAAGGGTATGCTTCTACCTCTCTAAGCCAGATTTCAAAGTTCTTTTTGAGCTCATCAAGGAATGCTTTCTGTGCCTGATACCAAGTCATAGTCCCCATTAAGGCTTATGCTGTGTGTTTGGAGTCAATACTCTCTTCTTCTGAGTTTGATTCCTCCCTCTCACCATAACAGGATTACAGAGTCTTTGTCTTTGTCTTTGTCTTTGTAGCCTGCTTTCTTCCCTTTTTGAATCAAGACCTTAGCCACACCCTTCCTCCAGGCTTCCTAAGCCTTCAATGCTTAAAATGTTCCTCTGTGGCAATAATTACTGTGTTTTCAGGTCAGAGGGTTGGGGGGGGGGGATTGGAGCTCCCTGGGTTCACTCTGCCCATCTTGGTCCCTGGAAGTTCAGAGAGTGGTTTTTTTAGATTCCATACTGTGGATGGGTAGTCCCAGGAGTAGCTGTTGCCCCTACCGTGGGCTCTGCCTTTGTCTCTTACCCAGTTCTGTCCCATTCCCTCCCTGTGGTAATAGGCATGGAAATGGCCATAGTAGTTGGTATATCAGGAGGCTTCTTGGTGCATGCCGCTCTGAATCATCAGGGCCTATCCTGAATAATTATTCTGATTTTAGACATTTTGCTATAGAAAGAAAAAAAAAGAATGTGTGAATTAAATATAGTCTTAAATGCTTTTTTTTACTTTAAGAAGCGATTTTTCACCAATCAAAGGTCATATCCAATGACATATTAATTTTATCCCCATGGAGGTATAATGAACAATAAAGATGTACTCCAGGTTTCTCCTACATAAAGAATTTCATTTTGGGGGCCGGAGCCAAGATGGCAGCACAGAAGAAGGAAAGTTTCACAGCTCCCACAGAGCTACCCCAAATACCCATAAAATACGAATCTAAAGAAATTTTAGGGCTCTAAAACTCACAAAAATACAGAAAACACATCTCTTGCTGAAGGCAGCTCAGCCGGTGGGGCTCAGCACAGCATTTTTGGAGCCAAAACAAGCACAGCCTGAAATCATGGCCAGGCCCCAAGGTGTTCAGGAGGAGCCACAGCTGGAATCTTTAGGAGAGTGGATTGCTGGCAGATGTGGCAGTTTCCAGATTTATGAAGCCAGAAGAAATAAGGACTAACTGAAAGTTCAGTTGAATTCAGCTAAATTTTGGGGAGAAATTTGTCTGGCCAGACTGTCCCCAGGGGAACGAAGCAGCTGAACTGGCAGAAGGGGCAAAAGTGGCAGCCGCCTCCACCTGGCTGCTTCAGAGCTCCCAGCCTGTAGACTGTAGGGGGGCCAGGCAATTGTTCAGAGGCCAAGTGCTCTTGTGTTGAGCAGCCTGGATCCGAATCATAAACTTGAGTGGTGGTCCCGGGGTGTATTGTCAGTGAGCCAAGCTACTGGGGGTGGCAACAGTGCCCTAATAGCTCTGGCAGCTGTGAAAACCCCAGTAATTTGGGACAGAGGTTTACCCACTGGAAGCAGTGTTCTACAGAGCTAAAAAAAAAACAACCAATTAATCGACGGGCCAACATAAGGAAAAGGAAGCAAAATAAGAACAGCAATATAACTCCACAATCCTTTTGTGTGGACAAAAAGGATCAAAGCATGGAACGGGAGGAAGACAACACAGTCAGAACACCCACACGAAATGCATTCAAGACACTAGAAGATTGCCTACAAGCTATAGAACAATTGAAAAAGGACGTTGAAAAACAAATAAGAGAAGTGGAGGAAAAATTGGGAAGAGAAATCAGAATGATGCGAGAAAATCATGAAAAGAGAGTCAGCAGCCTGACAGAAGAAAACAACACTTTAAAAAATAGATTAACTCAAATGGCAAAAGAGGCCCAGAAAGCCAATGAGGAGGAGATTGCCTTAAAAGGTCAAATTTGCTAGATGGAAAAAGACTCTCAAAAGCATTCTGTAGAGAATATTTCCTTCAGAATTTGAATGGAGCAAGTGGAAGCAAATGGCTTAATGAGAAATCAAGATAATATTAAACAGATACAAAGAAATGAAAAAATAGAGGGTAATGTGAAATATCTCCTTGAAAAGGAAAATAGATCGAGGAGAGTCAATTTAAAAATTATTGGACTACCTGAAAGCCACGATCAAAAAAGGAACTTACAAATCATCCTTCAAGAAATTCTCAAGGAAAATTGTCCTGATGTTTTAGATGTAGAGAGCAAGATAGAACTTGAAAGAATTCACCAATCACTTCTTGAAAAATATCCCCAAAAGAAAACTTCTAGAAATGTTATTGCCAGGTTCCAGAATCCCCAGTTAAAGGAGAAAATTTTACAGACTGCCAAGAGGAAGCAATTTGAATACTATGCAAACACAATTAGGATAACCCAGGATCTGGCAGCTTCTACATTGAGGGATCGAAGGGCTTACAGTATGATATTCCAGAGATCAAGGGAATTGGGATTAAAACCAAGAATCACCTACTCAGAAAAACTGAGTATAATATTCCACAGGAATATGTGATCCTTAAGTGAGGTGGAGGACTTTCAAGCATTCTTGCTGAAAAAACCAGAACTGAACAGAAAATTTGACATTAGAAGGTAAACATAGGAAAAAAATGATAAGGTACTTATCAAGGTTGAACTATTTACATGTCAATATGGAAAAATGATAATAGTAACTTATGAAACTTTTCTTAGTATGTGGATAGGTGAAGGGTATACAAATGTATATATTTATATACCTACACATGTCTATATAGGAGGGTATATATGTGTATCAATATATATCTGAGTATGTGTGTATATAAGTTCATAGAGGGAAGAAGATCAAATGAATAAGAAGGGATGATATTTTAAAAGCTCAAATTCTGAGGTGGGAGAGGATTAGAAAGAGAGGATACAGGGAGAGACAGAATGGCATTATTCATCTCATATAGAACAGGCAAGGGATAACTATTACAGTGGAGGAGAAGAAGAGGAAGGTGAAAGGGAAAAGGTCAACTTTACTCTTCCTTGAGTTTGGCTGGAAGCACACACTTTTGTAAAGGTACGGGAACAGGGTAGAGAACAGAACAAGGGGGCAAGGTCTGGATAGGAAGGAGGGACATACAATCACTCACAGTATGTCCACTGTGGAGATGTTCTGCATAATTACCCATGTACAACCTGTATGGAATTGCTTGTCCTTCCAGTGGTGGTGGGTGAAGAGGGAGGAACCAAAAGAATCTAGAATTTAAAGGTCTGAAATCAATTCTTCGTACATACATACATACACACATGCATACATATATTACATATATAATATGATTATTATTAACTTCACACAACTGGGAATTAAGATATACAGGGACTGGGGTAGGGAGCCCCATCCTGCCCTACCCCTAATCCGAGAGCAGATTGGGATTGGGGGAGGGGATTTACAGTGGGATCGCTGTTTTAGGGTTGTGTTTAGGGGAAAAAAATGCCCCCCTAGGGAAGTCTTTAAGACTAAAGAAGAGTTAGAGAGCATTATAAAATGCAAAATGGATCATCTTGATTATATGAAAGCAAAAGGTTTGTGTACAATCAAAGCCAATGTAATCAAGATCAAGAGGGAAGTGTGAAACTGGGAAAGAATTTTTAAAACAGTGTCTCTGATAAAGGCCTCATTTCTAAAATATACAACAAATTAAGTAAAATCTTTTAGAATACAAATTTTTCCCCGATTGATAAATGATCAAAGGATATGAAGAGACAATTTTCAGAGGTAGAAATTAAAGATATCTTTAAGCATATGGAAAAATGCTCTAAATCACTATTGATTCGAGTAATGCAAAGCAAAATAACTTTGAGGTATCACATCTCACCAGTCAGAATGGTTAAGATGACAAAACGGGAAAATGACAAATGCTAGAGAGGATATAGAAAAATTGGAACACAAATGCATTGTTAGTGGAGCTTTGAACTGATACAACCATTCTGGAGAGCAGTCTGGTACTATGCCCAAAGGGCTATAAATAATTGTATTGGATCCAATAATATCACTTCTGGGGTTGTATCCTGAAGAGATCATAGAAGTAGGAGGAATATCCATATGTACAAAAATATTTATTGCAGCTCACTTTGTGGTGGCAAAAAACTAAATTAAGGGGATGCCCATCAATTGGGTGTATCAGCAAGCATCCAAGCATGCCCAAGGTGGCTGCTAGCACAGGTTCTTAGATCTGCTTTTCTAAAGGAAGGCAACTCAAAGAGGGTTAAGAATATTACTTTAATCATTCAAACATTTATCATTTACCTAGTTCAGGGAAAATAGCCAGCACCCTGAACTTCAGAGAATGCAAACAGAATGCAGGCAGAAGTTAGAAGCAGACAAAGAAAGCAATCAACAGACGGGCTTCTGACCATCTGACCATTACATCTTTACCTTTTCGCTTATCAGAGAGGGGAGCACCAACATATGGGTTTTTCAAAGTTGAGGGGCTCAACAGCTTTCCAGATTCTCTTCTGGCCAAATCATACAACTCTTCTCGAAGTGAGCCCCAAAAGCAAAACCTCACATCAGGGTGTATATATAGTCTTCTCCTGGATCGGAGTATGTCACAGTCCTCTTAACTCACTGACCAATCACAAAGAAATAAGATGTGGGTATTCCTGAAAAACAAGGCTCCCTCCACAGGCTCCATATGACCACATTCAGCCTATTAGGGGGCAGAGTGTACTTTCAAATCAGAGAAGATTCTCAGACCACTTAAGCCTAGCGGCAGGGAAGATCTTCAGATTTCTATAACATTGGAGAATGGCTAAACAAGTTGTGGTATATGAACGTAATGCAATTCTGTTGTGCTATAAGAAATGGGGAGGAGATTGACTTCATATTTACCTGGAGAGGCTTGTACAAACTGATGCTAAGTGAGAAGAGGAGAACCAGGAAATATTTGTACACAATAACATACACATCGTATGTGTGATGACCAACTTTGATAACCTGGATTCTCCTCAAAAATGCACAGTTAGAAGACAACTCTACAAGTCTCAGGATGGAAGGAGATATCTAAAGTCAGAGAAAGATCTAGAAAGAACAGAGTTTAAATGGAGACGGAAGCAATCTACATGCTATCGTTCTTTACCATTTTTGGTTTTATTTCTTTTTCCCACTGTTCAATCCATTGATTACAACCCTTCTATACAACCAGACTAATGTCCAACGTGAAAGTATTTGCAGATTCTATACTTGATTGCATGCTACCATGAGTGGGGGGAGAGAGGGAGGGGAGAAAATTTGAAACTGCAGGGATTGCAGAACTGAATCCTGTAAACTAAAAATAAATAAACAAATCAATTAAAAAAAATAACTTCCTTACCTCCCCCAGCTGGTAACAACATGGTGAACCGATCAGTCCTACTCATTTGCTTATTACTATTTCTATAGCTAGGGTCATTTTTAATTCGAAAGTTACTTTCCTTCCCTTTAAAATATTTATCCACTATTTCCTGTTCTCCCAGATCACTTATTTAGGATATTTTGTCCAGTACCTTTGCCGGAGGTACTTACTTTGGAGCAGAGTCATGATTAGATACTCATAAGCAGCAGGGTCAGTTTTGACCAAGAAATTCCTATGAGGAGCTCCTACTGGTATAAAATTATGTATATGTATGTATATATATGTATGTATGTATGTATGTATATATGTATGTATATGTATATGCATGTGTATATATATATATATATATATATATATGTCAGCTTACCTACTGTGATAGCAGTTTTCATAACTAATTCCTTCAATTTTTGTATTCCATCCTTACGTGAATACCATGGACAATCCCCTCTACTCTACCCTAAATCAGTCTAGCACTGCTTTGGCATACCCTTCAGTAACCCAGGCTAATAAGGTCATATCCCGAGGGGGTCCTGGAATCCTGCTAATTGTCTCATTGCTCACTGTACAAAAGGATTCCTACTGACTCCAATAAATTTTATGCAGTCTTTTGTGTCTAACCATATCCTGCTTCCTCCACTATCCCTTATCCATACAAACCAAGCAATGAGGGGCTCCCCTGGTCTTTGTGTAAATCTACTTATTATGTCAGTAATTTCCTCTTGACTATTATCCTCAGTAACTTCCTCAAGTACTTGGTTCCCTCCCTGCAATTGCTCTCTCTTTCTTCTCCAAATCAGACTGGTTTTCACCTCCTCATCGGCGGATTTTCTCGCATGGTCCTTCCATTCCTCATCATCTACCATACTTGTCATCCTCAGTATCATCACAAATATCTCCATCCCATTTGTTCAGATCAAAACCCGCATTGGTAGTAACTATGACTTCATGCGCTTTCTCTTTATTAACTTTTCCTTTGCTCTTATATTTAAACTATGCCACCCTTACTGCTGCCTTCTCTGCCCCATTCTGATAGTTATGCACTTGGTCCACAAAAAGTAAAATTTTGACACTGCAACATGGACAATTTGCTTTGTAACTCAGCCAAATCTTTTTGCAACATAACTTTATCCTGTACTGCTTTATCCCTTGCCTCATTAATTTTCCTATATGCAGTGAACAATGCCAAGCCCCTCCTATGAAATCCTGCCATCTCCTTCTCTTTATCTATTTGTATATTTTTCAGTCAGTAACTTGTAAGGACATGGCTTATTTCATCTGACTCACCCAATCCTCACAACGTCCGGTACCAACTGTCCTTTCTCTTGCTGTTTTGGAGTAAGGCAACCCCTCCCACACAGACATATTCATATCTGATACTTTAGGCTCATAATTCCTCTTAAAAAATGGCACAGTGTACAGCCAATACTATTCTTGACACCAGTTTGTAGAGTTAATGGGAAAGTGGTTTGGATTTGCTCCTACAATAAGAGGCACCCTCCAAAGGAAATAGAAGCTTTATTTAATAACTGAGAATCAGAAATGCAGAGGAATGGAAAGTGATTTTGACAACAAGGTAACATAAGCAAGACAATACATACAAGCAATGAAATACAGATAACAAATGAAAAGAGAAAAACTTCACCAATTTGGGGAGACCACCTCCTGTTCGCTCCAGCTGGGGAGCTCTGGGACAGCCACTCAGGTTCCTCATGGGAAAGACACAGGTAGAGTGTTCACTCCATGGGTGAGAATTCAAAGTAATAGAGTATGTACAGTTCTTCAGTACTAGTTGGAGCAAAAAAGGCACAAAGCTAAGACAGAAATGTCGACCATAGACCATAGGGCCCTGGATTTGGCCAAAACCCAAGGTGGATGTCAGTTCCTAGGTGTATAAAGTGTGTTTTGTGAGAACTTGGCCTAGTTTTACCAAATCACACTTCTTTATCATAAAAAGGGGGAGCCTGACCTACCTCCCAGTAACATGAGTTTGTTGAATTCAGCTGCTTCCTTGCTCCAAGGATTCTCAGATTTAGACTTAGGGCTTTTGGCACTCCTCAAGTGTGTTATAGAGATATCAAAACTGACTGAGACTTGGCCATTCTTAAAATCTGGCATATAGGGCTAATAAAAATATAAAAATGATAACCCTGTGAGTTTATAAAATCAGGGAGTAAGTTGAGCAAGACACAGTATCCTCAGTAGTAGGTTGTATTTTTAGTAAAAAGCCAGTAGTAGTACTGTTTTAAGTTATAATTGAATGAAAAAGCAAAAAGGGATTTTCCTTCGCCAGGTTGCAGAAATAAACCCATGTAAGCCCGACAGAGCTCAATCCTCTGCCACTGTATGAGTTACCAATGCTTGCTGGTTTGGCTCAATCACTGTAAATTATTGCTGAAATGGATGATTTAATTAATGCAAATGTGAAAACATAAACAGGCACTGGAGCCCCATTTCCCAAAAAGCCCAAACCCTGTGCCCCAAGATGTTTTCCCTTTCCTTTTTCAAATAGCAGGGCGTAGGAAGGGGCAATTACAGGCAACTGGTCATTGTAAAGGATACATGGAATCCTGAGTTGCTGGCATTAGGGTTCCTCCTGATGAGACTTCCACTATGATCCCTAGACCATGTAGAGGTGAAGAGATCTTTTCTCTGCTTTGTTCCTTGTTGACCTGCTGGGAGAAGATCTCACTCCCCAGCAGCTATGAAATATCAGGAGATACACAGAACCTCACAATATGCACGCCCAGGCATATATATTGTATTTATTATCAGAAAGAGAACAAAACAAAGTCAGAGATGCAGAACCAGAGCCAAGTAAAGAGAAATAAAGAAGCAGACTGCTCATTAGTATACAGAAGAAGACACATAAAGGAAACAACAGCTGCTGTGACAAAGGTTTCACAGAAGGTCACCCATCTCTCTACCACCTGTCTTTGCAAGGCAGTTCCCCCACTCTCTAAAAGAGTTCACACACCTCCTCAGACAGTCAGAGCACATCTTGAAGGACAATTACCAGGCACTGCGTGGTGCCTGGTGATAATCTGCAAACTAGCCATGGGGAGGGTGGCATGGCAACTCCATTTTCTCATGTTCGTATACCAGTTGCATTTTCATGATGTTTTTGACATTGTCTTTAGATGTTTTCCAGAGGAAAAGTGGTGGAGGCCGTCCATTATTTAGCAGCCCCAAAACTATCATCCGTTCAAAGACAGTTCTGTATTTGAATATTGCTGTATTCTTAGTGAATGAATGAATGAGCATTTGTTAGGCACTTTCTGTGTGCAGATAACTGTACTAAGGGCTATTGTACATACCTCTACTGCCAATCCCCACTAACACATTCTGAATGCCACAAATCCTTTTTTATGTATTGAATGTTATTATCCCCAA
>CM053602.1:56767783-56806448 GCA_028646575.1 Pseudocheirus occidentalis | reverse complement strand
TTATATACAATCTTAAGAACAAGGAAAGTCTCAATATTATATCTTATTACAGAAAGGAACAAGGAACAAGAGAAGAATCAGCTGGTTTCTCTAAGGGAGAAACCAGCTTCACATTTTAAGATTCAATCAATCAATTAACAAAAGGAATGACCTAGTTTCCCTAAGAGGGAGTTGATTCAATCAAAAATTCACAATATACTGATCTTCCACTCCTGGGGCAACCATTAACTTTAGTTTCCAAATAAAGTACTTAGAAAACCACACAATCCTTCCACCCCTTAATTTCCAACAAACCTCAGTTTAGTCCACGGTGGGGTCTTTTCTTCATTTTGACTCTGGGTAGTCTCTCTGATTCCATGGATCCTCTTCCCTGGTCCCAGCTCTCTCCTGAGTCTGTCAAACAATCACCTATATTCAGGAGCTGAAAGCTGGCAGGTTCTCATCCAGTCCTAAAAGGAAAAACAGCTCCAAGGTCCTTATCCTCTGCAAACATCAGTCTCATCCAAGGGGAAGCGTTTTCTTCATTTTGACTCTGGGTGGTCTCTCTGATTCCCTGGATCCTCTTCCCTGGTCACAGATCCCTCCTGAATCTGCCAGACAATCACCTAGATTCAGGAGCTGATAGCTGCCAGGCTCTTGTCCAGTCCTCAGAGATGGACAGTTCCAAGGTCCTTGTCCAGTCCTCAGGGTAATCCCCGGCACACACTAAAGTTCACAAGGTTCAGAACACCTCAAACCCTTCAGGACTTCTCTTGCCTGGAACTCAAGGATCAGCCAGGCCACCAACAAACAAATCCCCATCCTGTTCATATCTTCAGTAAGCTTCACTGAGGAAACAAATCCAAAATCTGACTGTCTCTAAAATTCTCCTGCTTATAAGCACTGGCCTTCTCCCAAGTCAACTGGGTAGTGTCTCAGCCAACAGCATTCTTCTAAGTCAGCAGGGGAATACACACCTTTTTACCAATGGACAGAGTTCTATACTTAGCCCTAAGTTACTAGGATCTACTTAACCCTAAGTATGTGATCTACTTAGCCCTAAGTATCTGATCTACTTAGCCCTAAATATCAAACAAACTGATTACCATTACAGTATTTGAAGATCCTTTTCAAAATGTTCAGCTTTCATTTTTAGGGAGGTATTTTTTCCAGTTAGATTTTGGACCTCCTATCCTCATTCTCCTAATTTACTTTTTAGGGATTTGTTTTCTTCAATGAAATTTTTTACCAGTTTGGTCACTATATATTTAAATTTATCTCCTAATTGTCCTAATTTGGTATTTAAAGTCTTTATTGAGCTCCTCCAAAATGCTTTTTGGGCTCAAAGTCAATTCACATTTTCTTCTATGGTCCCAGTGTGAATATAGAGTCCATGTTGTCCTCTGAATTTGGGTGTTCTTGCTCACTATAAAAAGATTTTATGACTCTAGATCTCGCAGGTTCTTTCTCCTCCACTGTGATTGCCCAAGTCCTTGATTTTTAGAGTGCATATCTGCTAATGGTGTTCCAATGTAATGAGCTTCTCAGGCTGGGAGGTAGGGCTTTGGTTGTTAACTTTGTGATCTGTAGTCTGAGTCCAGACTGAGGTGAAGGCCAGGAGTCTCATTGTTTTGCCTCATTTACCCTGATGCTCACAGAGTAACCTGTTGTGGAGGGGTGGTCTGGCCGCTTTTAGTTTCCACCTCTGTGTCTCTGGGATACAGCTCAGACAGGCTCAGCACCTGGAGACCTGTGAGGTTGGTGTCTGTAGAATCCCCTGGTGGTGCTGAGGCACACCAGGACTTGTGCTGTTATGGCCTGCTGGCTCTATCCTCCATGGCTTATATTCCATATTACCTCACTACCCCCTTCCTCAGTGACTCCCAATCCTGAGGCTGTTTCTGCTAATTGAGGATTTTACTCTGTGGGGGATTCTGAGTACTGCCTTAGGATCCAAAATATCAGCTCTGGGTAGCCCCTTGGAACCCTGAACATCGAAGCTTCCCAGAACCTTGAAAGGACCTCTGTTGCTGGGGTTCTAGACTTGAGAATGCAGAATTTGCCAGATAAGGGACCTCTGAAGGTCAAAATTTTGATGAAAAATTACAGAGACTATTAATTGTGGAATGGCTCATGGAAAAGAAAGCCCTGAGAGTCAATGTGCCAAGGAGCTGATATGTTGGATTCTAAGACTCTATTGTCATATGATTCAGAAGAATTTTTCTTTTTCTTTTTTTATTAGGTTAGTGTTACCATGTACGTGAATCTCACCACATACAGGTGTTTAGAAGTAATGAGAGACTTTTAAAATCTTTAGCATGCTACACAATATTTTACCTAGAACTGGAAAATATTTTTCCTACTCACAATATATTTAAAAGAAGCCTCCAAATTTTGGACATTTAGCATTTGAAGGACCGGTCCATAGAAGATTGTTGTAGGTTCTTTAAGAAAGAAACACATGGCTCATGGAACATAGAAAAAAAAACCGGAATTCAGGATCATTATCAGAGATTGTTGAATCTGCAAATCCAGAATTGTGCAGGCCTAGAGAGGAGAGAAGGGGAGATGTACAGGTTCTGGGAATAGATATTTTCAGAAACAGGAGGATGTGAGCACACAGAATGTCAGGCCTGGCAGTTGCCATGGAGATGAAAATGAGAGAGCTGCAGTGAATTACATTAATGTACTTGAAGCTGACACCTTAGTGCAAAGGGAGTTCTTAAGGTAACAAAAGACAGATCTGGAAGTGTCCTGGAAAACAGGCTATACTATAAATGGGGCTGGGGCAGAGTTCAGACGAGAGGAATCACCCCAGGAGGGGGCCTCCCAGGGAAAAATCTCACAAGGCATAGGGAGTTATTTTCATGTATATGTTGTGTGGGCCCGTGCATTGGCTATTTTTTTACTCATTTAAAAAAATAAGAAAATAGATTTTTGGTAGTTCATTAATTTATTCCAATATATGTATGTGATGTATGGGAAATTAAAATCACCAATATGAACAAAACAGAATCCTCTATGTTCAACAACCCTTTTGAAAGTGGTTAGTGAGATTACTTTCGATATTTTGGTTAGCCAAAAACAATAAAACACAACCCCCCACATCCACCACAACTGCACACCTACACAAAGGCTGTTCGATGTATTTCTTTTATTTAGTAAAGACTGCTGTTACTATTACTACTAATCAAAATGAGTATCAAGTAATTCTAAATAAAAAGACAAGGTTTCAGTATAAAGAGCATACTAGAGAGGTTTCTATTGCCAGATCACCATAGTGGTGAAGCACATGTTCACTGTAATAATAAGCCAATTAATAAAAATAAAAATAATACTTTGACACAAATTTGCATGAAATAGTACTAGAACTGAAAATGTCACTTCTTTAGAGTTCCCTAGAACACTAAAGGTTTAAGCAGCAGAAAACAGAAAGAGAAAATCCACTTACAATACTATAAATAGTACTAGAGTCTTATCTGTCAAGACAAACCCTGGAACTATATGAATGCAATTACAAAACACTTTTCATATGAACTAAGATGTAAACCATTGGAACAATATCATTTGGCTCATGAGTCAATATAATAAAAATAAAAGTTCTTCAGAAAGTGATTTACCTATTCATTGCCATACCAATCAAACAACCAAAATATGATTTTATCGAGCTAAAAAGAAACAATGAAATTCAACTGGAAAAACAAAAGGTCTAGAATATCAAGGGAATTAATTTTAAAAAAAAACAAAGGAAGGTGGACTAGCAATACCAGATCTCAAACTATATTATAAAGTAATAAAATTGTCTAGGACTGGATAAGAAATAGAGTGATGGATTAGTGCAACAGATTAGGTACAGAAGACACAATAATCAATGACCATGGTAACAGTGTTTGAAAAACCCAAAGACCCCAGGATTGGGGATAAGAATTCACTATTTGACAAAAACTACTGGGAAAACTGGAAAGCAATTGGATGCAAACTAGGTATAGACCAACATCTCCCATCATGTACCAAGATAAGGTCTAAATGAGTGGATGACTTAGAAATAAAAATTGATATCCTAAACAAATTAGAAGAGCAAGGAATATCCTACCTATCACATCTATGGGAAGTAGAAGTATTCATGATCAAACAAGAGATAGAGAAAAATACAAGTTTTTCCCCTAAAAACTCTCTAAATTGGACACTTTTTCTTTGTGTCTGGAAAAGCCAAAGCTGGAGTCTAGAAGAGAGCAGATTGGAGGTACCTGGGGCAATCTCCACATTTATCAAGCCAGGTGAAACAAGGCTAAGAGAAAGTTCAGTGGAATTCGAGCTGAATTTGGAGGGGGGAAAAAGCTGTCCAGCCAAACTGCCCTCAGAGCAAGAAAGCAGCCCAACCCAGCTGCTTCAGAGCTACTGGCCTGCTGACAGTAGGGGAGCCAAAGCAATTGATCAAAGAAAGATGTTTTTCACAGAAGATCATTCAGTTATTCCAATATGATTTTATTTACTACTGGTGACATATAAGAAAAGTAAAAAAAGCTCAAACAAAACAACAAGAAATCCTTTCATCTTCAACCAAACTAACAAAAGTGTGATATTACTGTCAATTTTTTGCCTAGGTAAAAAAAAAATGCAGCACCTGCTCAACTACACAAATGCAGTCCCATGCATTTCTTTCTTTAGTTAAAACTACGGTTTCTATTTCTATTAATACAAAAGACTACTGAGAAAATTTTGACACAAAGAAAAAGTGTCCAATTTAGAGAGTTTTTAGGGGAAAAACTTCTATTTTGATGTCATCATATCAGTATGGCCCATGTGCTTTTGTAGAATAATCCAAGTAATGAAAAATAACTTGTCCAAATTTGATATGATATGGCTTTGGAACCAAAAATGTCATGTCTTGGATAGGCCCTAGAACACTGAAGGACTCGACTTCTAGGAACGTTTGATATGGGAAGGTTGGAAGAAGGTGAGAGCAGACATTCAGAATGTCTGAGTTAGGAGTTTAATCCTGCCTCTGAATGTCCCAATGTGGTTAGGGGACAGTGAAGCTGGTATATGAGAACATAGAGAGCACTGGGACCCAAGATTTTTCAATTTGATGGACACTTTGAATCCACAACCTTGAACTTGATTATGCTGTAAAATATATAACGTCAGTGTGAGAAGGGATTAGAAGAAGGAAAGCAGGAGATGTTCAGGGCTTGAGAATAGACACTGTCAGAAAGAGGAGGATTTTAGTACATAGGCTGGTGTAGCCTTGGTGAAGAGAAGGAAGGAGGTAGGAGAGCACTCAGAAAAAGAGATAACAGAAGACCGTGTGCTCAATGTGCTGAAAAGGGCAGATTTTTTTAAGTCCTGAAAACCATGACGTCTCATTGTGAGGGTGGTTCTCTGAAAAGCATAGAATGGACAATGTCAGAAAATATCAGTACTCTCAGATATATTCTTAGTGGGCTCAAATCTTGACCTGTTGGAGGTCATTTAAAAAACAAGAAGGTATATTGTTCTTAGGAGATCAAACAATTTTGAATTCAATTTTTAGGATGCATTGAAGAGGCCTAGAACAAAAACTTCTGACATCCTTAGACACAGGAACTTAATGGCTAATGAAAATTGTATGACTTTAATGAGCACCCCCAAAATCTTGCAAACTCCAATTATCTGTAGAGGAAAAATCAGTGCAATCCTCTGCAATTACTTCACTGTTAAGGATTCCTCTTGATAGTAGTATTTATGATAATGAAAATACAGTATTTTTGGTTATTATAGCATAGCGTTATTTAAGAAAAACTTATAAGAGGAGAAGACTTCTGTTAGGAAATCAGTATATGGGTAAAACTCAAGCAGGTTGTTTAAATAAAAGACTAAATTAACCTTAAGCAAAAAAAAGAAAAGAAAAAAGAAACAACCAGGAGGTTATTCCTTTAGACATGAGAATCTCCTATCTATGAAGGTCCTTAGAAAACAGAAAGTCTGGAATTCCAGGTACCATTAAAGTAGGCAAGGTGGGGCTAGATTAGAGCTTGGACAATGAAATTTCATACCATGGCAATGAGCCCCACCTCAGAATACATGTGGCTGGTGAAGCCAGAAATCTTGAAGAGTTATTTGTCTTGGAACCTAGAATACCTGAGTTTGGTGTAAATATACAATCTAGAATCCTGAACTGGATGAGGCTATAGAAATAGAAATGTTAGTTGAAGAACTGATTAAAACAGAGAGAGTGGGCAATGTTCAGAGGCCACTGAAGGAAATTATCTGAAGAAATGAGATTTTAAAATGGACAAAGTAACATCAAGGATGATCCCTGGAAAAGAGAATGAGGAGAGAATGAGAGACTGAGGAGAGCCTCTAGAACAAGGAATATATGATGCAGGAGAGAACAAAATGGGTCAGGAGTGGAATGTCATTAAATTTTCCATACACCATAACAGTGATGACACTGAGAACTATTATCTGCTGTGGAATGGGCCTTCAAGTTCAAAATATCATCAAGTTCAAGTAATATTTTAAGTATATTTTTTCAGGGGGGAAAGCATGGCAATTGGGGTTAAGTGACTTGCCCCAAGGTCACACAGCTTGTGTTAAATGTCTGAGGTCAGATTTGAGCTCATGTCCTCATGACTCCAGGGCTGATGCTCTATATACTGTGCCACCCAGATGCCCCTAAATATATTCTTAGTGGGAAAACATTTTCTGGTTCTAGGTAAAGAAAGAAAGGAGAGAAATTTGGAATTTCTAGATATCAATCATTTATTTCAATTCTCTCTCTCTCTCTCTCTCTCTCTCTCTCTCTCTCTCTCTCTGTCTTTCTTCCCTCCCCCAAATTTAGTTTCAAAGTTTCACTTTCACTGACCTTCTCTAATCCTGGCTTGCTAGATGTGAAGATCCCTTCAGGTGCTGTAAATCTTCTCCCCTGGGTAGACTCACAGTGTGGCTTGGGAGGCTTGGGTCCTCCCAACCACCCTGGGGCCTGGCCCTGGTTTCGATTTCTGGCTGGGCTGGCCTGGGCTCCCAGCCTGCCAAGATGAGCCCCTCCTGCCAAGCTGCATTACTCAAATTCTTAATTTTCATGCCTTGCTAGATGTGGAGTTGCTTCAGGTGCTGTAGATCTTCTTTCTTGTAGACTGGCAGCAGCTTGGCTTGGCTCAGCTCCTCTTGACCACCCCGTGGCCTGGCTGAATTTCAGTTTCAGTCTGTGCTGGCCTTGGCTCCAGGCCTGCCGTGATGAGCCCCTTCTGCTGATCTGCCTTCAGCTAGAGATGTGTTTTCTGCATTTTTGTGAGTTTGAGAGCCATAGACATTGTTTAGGGTCATATTTTATGTGTATTTAGGGTGGCTGTGTGGGAGCTGCGGAACCTAGCCACTTCTATGCCGCCATCTTTTCCAATCTAATTTTTATTAGCCAATGGAGACAGATTAAAAAGAACAAATGGAGAAACTAAAGAAAACCACAGCTCTTCTATCTTGAAATAGATTTTTCAAAGAGTTTAGTGATACTGTCAATGTTTTGGCTAGCAAACCCTCTTCATCCACTTCCCCTGTCACCTCTCCCCACCGCACCAAAAACCAAAACTCTTGCATAGCTTAAAATGTGGTTGCAACTATTATTCCTCTATCTATCCTATATAATACAATACTGCTAGAAATATGAATGACTTCCTAGAAATTTTTGACAAGAAAATATTGTAAGAAGTATATAGAGCTGATGGGAGAAATATCTTCTAGAAATTTGGAAATCTTACCAGGAAGACTCACATACAATGTAATCATAATCAAGTTAACAGAAAAATAAATAATTCACCAAATTTTGCACAAACTTAAATTCCATATCTCGGTTGCTCCCTAGAACAGGAAAGGATGCTTCCAGGAAACCTTCATTAAGCAATGTTGGAAGTTCTTGACCACAAGGACACACGATGTCTGAGCTACTAGTTAAATTCTGCCTCTAAATATACCAATAGGGAATGGGTATTGAGTAGTATGGAGAGACACTAGAAAAGAGAAAGTGGGAGATACAGCACAGTGCAAAGAGCACCAGTGCTAGAGTCAGGAGGACTTGAGTTCAAATGTGGCCTCAGACATTTACTAGCTATGGGACACTGGACAAATCGCTTAACCTTGATTCCCTCAAAAAAAGTGAAAAGTGAGAGGCTGAGAATTCAATTTACCAAAACAGAGGGATTTTAGTCCACAGAATGTTGGTTCTGAAAGTAGCCTTGGGGAAGAAAAGGAGAGGAGGAACACTTGGAAGAAGTTAGGTCAGAGCAAAGAGAGTTCTTAGGACATAAAATGGCAGACCTGGAGAATCCTAAAAGCTTCCATAGAGCAAACAAACATAGCAGGTTACTGAGAACATAAATCAGGTGGCTTTGAAAGAGTCTTAGAATGGAAAATATTATTAATTCCATAATTTATGATCATATATACTTTTGTTTAAAACACTGGCCAGTGTGAAGGAAATTAAGAAAAAAGGCAATTTTAGACATTTCATAGGAGATAAGTCCTAAATTCTGATAGAATTTATAGTAAGCTTTAAAAAAAACTCATATTTTTAAACATAGTGGGAAAAGATATCAGGAAACTGTATTTCTGGCTCTGCCTCTCCCCCTCAAAACTCTGAACAACCCTAAAAACCTGCACATTCAAACAAATGAAATCTTGTGCCCTTCCTTATTTGGTAAAGGCAGCTATTGGCATTACTGTTAATTCTAATGAAGGTAGGGTCACACACCATAAAAAGTGTGATCCACTGGGGACTGAGAAGGGAAAAGATTAATATTTCAAAATCAAGATATTAGTAATGGGCCTGTGCATTGTAATAAGTATGACAGAAATTATAGAAATTAAAAGTCTTATACATCATTGGAAACTATAGTCTTAGAATTCAAAATATCAAGACTTGGAAGGTCCTTAGACACTGGGTTTCCAACTTACTTTCAAGGAGCTTTGTTGGAGGTGACTGAGACTCTAGAATATCCTTGCTCAGGGTCAGTTCCTCATTCTGAACCTCCTGATTTTGAATGGAATGTGAGACTAAGGTCTTAGGTCAGGGAAGACACATAGAACTTAGAATTTCTAAACTAGGAGGAAATATTGACTACAGAAGCCAAAAGCAGATGAGGTAGTGAAACCAGAAATTTGTATTTGGCAGTACTAGAACAGAGAGAAGAGTTGTTCCAGCACTGATCAAGGAAATGGTTAGAAGCAGTGGGATGTGGGCACATAGAATGACAAGATTCAGAGTAGCCATGGATAAGAGAATGAGAGAGATAGGAAAATATGTAGAAGGAGGGATAGAAAAGAGAGAGGAGATCTTTTAGAACACCAAAAGCCAGAACTTAGAATATCCTTGACACCTTTGAAAGGAATAGCTGGAAAGGCTCTAAGAACATCAATCATATGCTGTAAAATGGGACTTAGAATGGAAAATTCCACACCTGCAGAGGATTAATTTTCATAGCTATGCTTATTCTATTGGAGTGCAAGGAGATCAAATCAATCAATATTTGAAGAACTTAAGTCAGGGTATTCAGTGGAAGGCCAAATACTGAAGCTTCAATATTTTGGCCAAGTAATAAGAAGATAGGAATCATTGGTAAGGTGTCTAGTAGCAGGAAATGTTGAAGACAAAAGTAAAGGCAAATGGCAGCAGAGGAGATGCATAGCAAGAATCATGGAAAGAAAGAACAGAACTTATACATATTTGGTGGAGAGCAGAAGATGGAACAGAAGGCATGGTATGGTCCATGGGGTACAAATAGTTGCACATGACTCAACGACTGAACAGCAAGTATTCTTGATGGGCTCAAATATTGGCATTCTCTACTTAATTTTTTTTTAAAAATAAGAAGGTAGATTTTTCATGTGAAATCAATCACGCAGAGGCAGCTAGGTGGTTCAGTGAACAGAACACCAGACATAGAGTCAGTAGAAGCTGAAGTCAAATCCAGCCTTAGACACTTAACACTTACTAATTGTGTGACCTTGGGCAAATAACTTAACAGCACTTGCCCCACCTTGCTACCTCCATAAAGCAACAAAAAAGGAAAAGATGAGAAAAGAAAAGAAAGAAAGAAAAGAAAGCATTAACTTACTCCAATATAAGTTATATAAAGAAACAGTGATTCATAATAGAAACAAAAAGCCAATTGTTTAAAAAAATGAACAAAATTTGTAGACATATTGAAATAAACCAAAAAAAGTTTTGGGGGGACATTACTGCGTATTTATTGCTTAGGCAAAACAAACCAATAAAAAACCCTGAAATTCCACAAAACATAGTTGCCAAAAAGGATATTTGTATGTATTCTTTCATTTAGTAAATACTGGTGTTTCCATGATCATTAAGAAAAATGAATCTTCAGCAATGTTCAGCCAAAAAGTTCAGTATAGAAAACATTACAAGAAGAAGACTTCTCTTTGCAAGCCATCGTTCTCAGTAAAACCAAAGTACATTTTAATAATAACCCAATTAATAAGATAAAAAATATAAACCTGATGCAAGTTATCACCATATAGCTTTAGAAGGAAAAATGCCATGTCTTCGATGAGCACTAAATGTGTAAGCTTCCGGGTACCTTTCATGTGAGATTCTTGGAAGTAGTTGAGAGCAGATATACAGAATTTCTGAGCTAGCAGTTTAATCCTATCACTTACTATACCCGTGGGGAGTTAAAAGCGAAGGCAGAATAGGTAATTATGGAGGGTTCTGGAACATAGACTGTGTGGTCTTGAGAGAAGCTTGTAATCCAGAACCCTGATCTTGATTCGACTGTGGAATCTCTAATGTCATTGTTCAGAGGGACTAGTAGTGAAAGAGTGGGTAATGTTCAGGAATATGGGTGGAAATTATGAGAAAAGGGAGAGTTTTAGCATACTACGCAGTGAAGCCATGATGAAGAGAAGTAAGGTGGTAGATTACCAGGGAGAAGCAGAGAGTGACCTGAGATTCCAAAGAGCAGATCATGGAACATCTCTAAAATCACCTTATTTGATTGCTTAGGCAACTCTTAAAATAGAAGTAATTTACCATGAATGGGTCTTAGAATAGAAAATATCATAAATGCGAAAGACGGATTCTCAGATATACATTTTACTTTACACATGTACAATCACGTTAAACATATTTTGACATTAATCATGTGTGAAAGATGAATCAGAACAAATGGGAAAACCATGAGAAAGAAAAAGCAAAAAGGAAAAAAAATGAAAATAAAATACTTTGGTTGCATTCAGTCTCCACAGTTCTTTCTGTGAGTGTGGATAATACTTTCACCAGTCTTTTGGAATTTTCCTGGATCATTGTATTGTTGAGAAGAGATAACTCTCTTAAAATCAGCCATCAAACACTATGGCTATTACTGGGTACAATGTTGTCCAAGTTCTGCACACTTCACTAAGCTCTAATTTATGTCTTTCCTGTTTTTTCTGAAATCTGTCTGCTCATCATTTCTTATAGCACAATTGTACACTATTATATTCATATACTCCAACTTGTTCAGCCATTCCCCAACTGATGGACACTCCCTCAGTTTCCAACATTTTGCTACCACAAAAAGAGCGGCTATAAATATTTTTGCATATGTAGGATCTTTTCCATTTTTATGATCTCTTTGGGATACAGACCTAGTAGTAGTATTTTTGGATCAAGGGTATGTACAGTTTTGTAGTCCTTTAAGCGTAGTTCCAAACTGCTCTCCAGAATAGTTGAATCAGTTCACAACTTCACCAACTACACATTAGATAATATTAATAATAATGCATATTTAGTTATTTTAGCTATTCAGACATGGTGTTCTAAAACATGGACTTAGTAAAGGAGAAAACCACCACTTGGAAATCAGTCTATGGGTAAGACTCAAGGGTGTTCTTAAAACAATAAAAAGAGCTTAAGCAAACAACAAGAGCAAGAAACAAACAGAGCTCAGCAGGGTGATCCTTTGGATATCCATATCTCAATTTGTGAAGGTCATTAGGAAACAGAATGCCTGGGCTTCCATGTATTCTGAAAGTGGACAAATAGGTGTAACGCTAGAGCTTGGAACACAGTATTTCTCAGCATGGAAGTTAATTCCCACCTTTGAATAAAGCAAGTAGGAATGGATTGTAAAGTCATCAACTAGGAACCTAACATATGGGAGTTTGATGGAAATGCATAATCCTGAATATATCATGACTATACTTCTGGAGTAGACAATCCTGGAATCCTGATCTGGATGAAAATAAGGGCGAATTATTTTGAATATCATTTCTTCATTCCTTACTGTTATCTAAGAAAAACAAAGAAACAAACCAAAAAAAACTGTGACTTGTAATGAGAGAATGGGAGATGTTCAGAGGCCAAATAGGAAAGTTCTCTGAAGAAATGGAGTCAGAGAAGAGATACTTCAGGTCTGGGAGGAGACATGGGGAGGAGTAGAAATTGAGAAGAGACAGAAGGTACACAGATATCGAGGACAGAACAGCAAGGTCAGGACTGGTGTCCTCCAATTATCCATGTGCTCTAAATGTGAAGGCTCTGAGAACCTACATGATGTGTGTGGAATGGACTTTCAAATGCTAAATGTACTAAAATCCAAAGATTACTGTAAATACATTCTGAGTAGGAAAAGTTTTTTTTTTATGCATACAGTTAAATAACGTATAGAACTTAGAAGAGACACTGTTTATTTTTTAAATTTTGTATGTGGTAAGATTCATATACACTGTAACAATTCTCCAATAAAAAAAGGAAGGAGAAAAATCCCTATGGATCAAAAAGGGTTCATCCTTGCAATCCAAAATATCAGTATCACTATAATGCTTGAGGTTTCCTGGAATCTTTCAAGGATCTCTATTACTGGGGTTCTTGGGCTTAGAACACAGAATTTCCTAGCTAGGTCAGTTCTGCCACTTAAGGTTCAACTTTTGAATGAAAAGCATTGAGAAACTAGGGTATGTGAGATGGCTCATGGCACATAGAAAGTAGGAGCTGGAATGAAATTTGTAATTGAGGATGATCAGGTGGATGAAACTTTTGAATCCACAAGGCCAGAATGGTTAGGGGCCAGAAATGAGAGGGTGAGATGTCTTGGAATGGACATTTTCAGAAACATGAGGATGTGAGCACACACAGAATGCCCAGCCTGGGAGTTGCCATGGAGGCAAAAATGAGAGAGGCATTCGCAGTGCTGAGAAAAGATGGGACCTCAGATGAAAGAGAGCCCTTAGGGAAAGAAATGTCAGATCTTGCAGTGTCCTGGAAAACAGGATGTTCTATTAGGTAGGAGGGTTCAGAGAACAGAAATCATCCACTGGGGAAAGGGGCCTACCAGTGGAAAAAACTTATAATTGGAGGATTTGCATTGTTCTATATACAATGTGGGCCCAAATATTGTACACTTCTTTACTAATTTAAAAACCAAGGAGGTATACCGATTTTTAGCAGAAAATCATTCACTGATACAATACAATTTTTATTGGGCATCAGTGACAGATAAGAAAAATCATATAAAGAAATCAAAACCAAACCAAACCAAAAAGCTATGCTATCTTCAAGCAGACCTGGCACAAAATTTAGTAAGATTCCTCTCAATGTTTTGGCTAGCCAAAACCTGCCAAGAAACACAGCCTCTCCGTAGATAAACAAATGCAGTTCCATGTATTATTTTCCCTACAAAAGATTATCGTTTTAAATATTTGTAAGAAAAATAACTGTTCAGAAATTTATTATAGGAAAATATCCTCTGATGTATTAACAGCTTATAAGGTAGAGGACTTCTATTTTGAAATCATCATATTGGTTAGACCCATGTACATTGTAATAATAATTGAATTCAAGTAAAAAAAGTCTTTATCCTATTCAGCATGATACAGCTTTAGAACCCAAAACGTCTGTCATGGATGGTCCTGAGAACACTCAAAATTGAAGCTTCCAGGTACCCTTCTTATGGGAAAACTAGAAGTTATTGATCACACAGACACAGAATGTCTGAGCTAGGAGTTTAATCCTGTCTCTGAATGTACCAATGAGGAGGACAAACTGAACTCTGAATATGAGATGAGGGAGGGCACTCAGAACCTAGAACATCTGACAATGAGGGCCATTTCTAATCCAGAACCTAGGACATTTTTAGGCAGTAAAATTTGGAATGTGAATATGGAGAGATGTTAGACAGAGAAAGTGGGAGATGTTGGGCAGCCTGGTAAATTTGTATGTGTTTAGATATATGTACTTAGTAATGATCATCCAGTAACAAAACAAAAATAAAAATCCTTTTAAGAACATAAGAAGTACTGCCTTGGAATCCAAAATATCAGCTCCACTTAGTCCCTTGCAACATTGACTATCAGGGCTTCACAGGATCTTTCAAAGATCTATTTTGCTGGGGTCCTCAAGCTGAGAAGACAGAATTTTCTGGCCAGGGGATCAGTCCAGTCTCTGAAGGTCCAGATCTTGAATGAAAAGCTTAGAGAATCTATGGGATATTGGACAGTGCATGGCACATCAGGAGTACAAGCTTGAAGGAAATTTGGAATTCAGAAACATGAGTTGCTTGAGACTGACAAATCTGCCATTTCAGAACTGCAAGGGCCTAGAGAAGAGAAAGAGGGAGATGTACGGGGTCTGGGAATGGACATTTTCAGAGATAGCTGCATGTGAGCACACACAGAGGATCAGGCCTGCTGATTGCCATAGAGACAAAACCTGGGCTATGCAATAGATGGGAGGGTTTAGCAAACAGAAATCTGCAGGGCAAGGGACCCTCAAATAGAATATCTCACAGCTCACAAAGATTTATTTTCATATGTGTATTTGTGTATATGTGTGTATATGTACACACACACAGAGACACAAACACATATACTGTGTTGACCCAAATATTGGCCATTTTTTACTATGTCTACGGCATTCCATAAAGTCTGCAAGACAGAACAAGAAATCCCAGGCAAACATTTCCCTGAATGCCAAATTTCAAACTTGTCAATTCTTAGTCCAACTTGATATTTCTTTCATAAATTTCCTTAAAATATTTGTAGATCCAGTATTTGATTGCATCCTGCCGTGATGGGGTGGGGGGAGAAGAGAAGGAAGGGGATAATACTTGAAACTCAAGGGAATATGGAACTGAATGATGTAAATTAAAAGTAAATGAATACATATACATTTAAAAGTAAGTTTCTTTCAAAACAAAGGTTGTGGGTTTTTGCATTCATTTCCTCAAAATGTTTCAGTCCTTTAGTTGGGCAACATGAAGAGTTTAGGCACCTAACCACAGTGGAGGGTAATATTAGCTTGGTGGTATCCCCACTGCTATGAACTCTTATCCTGTATCAAATGACTTTTGTTACAATGTAGAGTTTAATAGAAAATTTTGATGATGATGTAGTCTGAATTCAGATCAGCACTGAAGGAATTCAGTGTTCTCTACATTTCATGAATGTTGGATTTGATTTAGTTCCATTCTGCTGGCTTAACCAGGAAGGAGCTACAATATGGCATAACATTCGATAAAAATATGGCTTAAAATGAATCAAAGGTTTGGACACAGGATGGCAGACTGAACGTGTAATGTCTGCATTTACCACAAGACAGGACTTTCATAACGCATTGCTCTCTTGCCTCAGACTTTCATTACACTGCAGTATTCCCTCTGTCCACAAATGTCAACAGAAGTGCCTACACTCTACAATGTAGATTTTAACCACTAGATGTCAGAAAATGAATGTGGCATAATCATCAATATCACTAAATTGGTCAAAAAAGATTTATTAAAAACCTACTCACCAAAGTCTGCTGTCGGTGCTAGGATTCAACAGATAAAAAGGAAACGGTCCCTGCCGTCAGAGAGGAGTACACCACATTGATGGAGACTGACTCAGCATGAGTGATACAAAACTCCATCAAGATGCCCCTTAAAGAGAGGAAGAAGAGTTTTCTGGATGCTGAGACAGGATGGCAGCGTAAAAGCAGCAAGGCTCCAGGGCAGCTGGGAGGAGCCGAGCCTCCCAAGCCACAGCATGAGTCTACTTCAGAGAAAATCTAAAGCACCTCGCTCAATCTGCACATCTACTACATCCGGATTAGAGGTCAGTGAAAGTGAGTGAAGCTTTCAAGCTAAATCTGTTGGAGGAAAAGCAGTTGTCCAATCCACTCCCAGGGCAAGGAAGCAGTGGGGGAAAGGCAAGAAACTCCTTCAGAAGCCCTGGCCTGTGGATCCTGCAGGGAGGCAGAGTTGATTGATCAATGCCAAGGGCTCTTGCATTGAGCAGCCTGGATCTGGATCATGGTCTTGGGTGGTGGTCTGGAGGAGTGCTGTAAGCTAGCCAAAGTTGGGGGGTCCTGCAACACCCCCCCCAATATCTCTGGCAGCTGGGAAAACCCCAGCGATTTGGAACAGAGCTTTTCCCCCTGGAAGCAGAGTTCACAAAGCTAAAAAGAAAAAAAAACAACCAGTTAATTGACTGGCCAACATGAGGAAAAGGAAGCAAAATAAGACCAACAATAAAACTCTAGAATCCTTTTTAGTGGAAAAAAAAGGATCAAAGCATGGAACAGGAGGAAGACAACACAGTCAGAACTCCCACACCAAATGCTTCCAAGACAATTGAAGAATGCCTAGAAGCTATAGATAATCTGAAAAAGGACTTTGAAAAACAAATAAGAGTAGTAGAGGATAAATTGGGAAGAGAAATGAGAACGATGCAAGAAAATCATGGAAAGAGAGTCAACAACCTGACTGAAGAAAACAACACGTTAAAAATAGATTAATCCAAATGGCAAAAGAGGCCCAGAAAGCTAGTGAAGAGAAGAATGCCTTAAAAAGTGCAATTTGCCAGATGGAAAAAGAATTTCAAAAGCATTCTGAAGAGAATAATTGCTTCAGAATTTGAGTGGAGCAAGTGGAAGCTAATGACCTCAGGAGAAACCAATACACTATTAAACAGTAACACAGAAATGAAAAAATAGAAAGCAATATGAAATATCTCCTTGAAACAAACCACTGACCTGGAAAATAAATCCAGGAGAGACAATCTGAAAATTATTGGTCTACCTGAAACCCATGACCAGAAAGACAATTTGGAAAGCATCCTACAAGAAATCCTCAAAGAAAATTGTCCTGATATTTTAGACTCAGAGGGCAAAAATAGAACTTGAAAGAATTCACAGATCACCTCTTCAAAAAGATCCCCAAAAGAAAACTCCTAGAAATGTTATTGCCAGGTTCCAGAAAACCAAGTTAAAGGAGAAAATATTACAGGCCGCCAAGAGAAACCATTTAAATATTGCAGAAGCACTATCAGCAAAACCCAAGATCTGGCAACTTCTACACTGAGGGACTGAAGGGCTTGGAATATGATATTTTGAAGATTAAGGGAACTGGGATTAAAACCAAGAATCAACTACCCAGCAAAATTGAGCATATTATTCCAGAGGAAAATATGGTCATTCAATGAGATGGAGGACTTGCAAGCATTCTTGTTGAAAGAACCAGAACTGAACAGAAAATTTGCCAATCAAACACAAGAAACATGAGAAGGTAAACATGGGAAAGAAATCATAAGGAACTTATCAAATTTGAAGTATTTAAATGCAAATATGGGAAAACGATAATAGTAACCTATGGAACTTTTCTTAGTATGAGGATAGGTGAAGGGAATAAAAATGGATATATAAGTATACTTACACATATGTCTATATAGGAGGTTATATATGCATATGAATACATATCTGAGCATGTGTATATATGGTTTTATATAGGGAATAGGATCAATTGAATATGAAGGGATGATGCTTTAAAAGGCAAATTCTGAGGTGGGAGAGGACTAGAATGAGAGGAGACAGGGACAGACAAAATGGGGTTAATTATCCCGTGTGGAAGAGGCAAGGGATAACTGGTACAACTTTACTTTCATTTACTCTCATTGAATCTGGTGTAGGGAAGAAATGGCATAAACTCTAAACTGGGCATCATTCCACACAAGAGAGTACTTGGCATGGGAATGAAAGGTGGGATGACGGAGAGGAGGGCAGGGTCTGCAGGAAGGATGCTGGATGCTCACACTTCAGTAAAGGGACAGGGACAGGGTAGAGAACAGAACAAGGGGCGGGGAGGGAGAGGAAGGAGGGACATATGATCACTGCCACGATATGTCCACTATGAAGATGTTCTGTATAATCACACCTACACAGCCTGTATTGAATTGGTTGCGCTTCCAGTTTGGGTGGGTGACAAAGGAGAAATTGAAGAAATCTAGAATTTAAAGCTCTGCAATATCTGCAACTAGGAATTAAGATATACAGGGGCTGGGGTAGGGAGACCCTCCTTGCCCTCCCAGAAAGTTACAGAGTAGACTAGGGGAGGGCCTCTACAATGGGGTCACTGTTTTGGGATTGGGGTAGGAGAAAAAAAGGGAGAAATTTTGTAATTCAAAAATCTCATGAAAATGAATGATGTAAACAAGAAACAAATAAAATTTATTACATAAAAAAGAAAGGAAGAAGACAAGTCTCAGACTCCTTTCCACAGGTGAAAGGTACACAGAGATGGCAGCACGAATTTATTTTCAGACATTTTCAATGGATTCTTTCATTTTACTCAATTATTCTGAAAATATTTTTTCTTGTTTGGGATGGTTCTCAGTACACATTTTGTTCTGTCATTTTTCTGTTTCAATAGGATTTTTCTCTCTCTTGCTACTGGACATTTTTGGTCATATGTGGAAATGTTAATGATTTATTTATGTGGGTTTAAGTTTCTATCCTACAAGTTTGTTAGATCTCTAAGATTTCAACTAGTTTTTTGCTTATTCTCCAGGATTCTCTATGTATATCATCTGCAAAGATTGAAAGTTTTATTTCATTGCCTGTCCTAATTACTTCAATTTATTTTCCTTCCCTTATTGTTAGAGCCAACATTTCTAGTAAAATATTCAATAAAATGGTGATAAAGCAGGTCCTTGCTTCACACCTAATTTTACTGGAAAAGCTTCTAGCTTATCCCTATTATAGATAATGCTTGCTTAATTTTGCATAGAATCTATTTATCATTTTAAAAAGGTTTCATTTTGTCCTCTGCTCTCTGCCACTAGGTTTTGACCGTCAGGGGGTGGACTTGAGGAAGGGGTGCTTATATCATAGATTTTTGGAACTGGGGGGATCCTTATGTGAAAGTGAGGAGCTTCTCTGGTTCTCCAAATCCCTTCAAAGTAATACCTTCCTGAGACAAGAACACCTAATAATTGAATCAGTCAAGCAATCAGAATCAAGTGTGAGCTGGGTTTTTTTACATACATCCAGGAATCAATAAAACGCATTTCCTTAAGGGATCTGGACATGCCTTTAGGAACTTCTCTGAAAGAGAAGACTCTTGCCAGAAGAAGATAGGGATTCCTAGGGTTTATACATAGAGAAGAAGCAGCAGAGTCACAGCAAGCAGAGACAAGACATGGGACAGCTGGGTCAGCAAGCAACAAGAGAAAGAGGACTGAGGACTGAGCTGGGGCATAGAAGGAAAATATCCAAGATAGTCACTGGCTCTATGAGAATATCAGAGTAGCTCCAGACTGGTATCACAAGGGTACCCACCTACTGGAGGCCAAGAAAAGTTCCTAGAGCTCTGCTCCTTCCTGAACTTCCCCTCCTAATATGCATCTAGTCATAGACACTCTAGTACATCTGCTTTTTAGTCACGCAAAGGTCTCTACTAACCTGGATGTTGCCTCAACCATGAAGAGTCTGTGGGTTAAATATAAATATCTTTAAATGTCATTTTTAGTAGGAACCCAATCTCTGCCTAAGTATTAGGAGTTTTCCTAATCACTAATGTTTCCGCTAAAAGAAATTCCCTAAAGCTGCAGAAGAATGAGCTCTGTGGACCTAAATGGGGCATTATATTACTCTCAAGATCACTTTCAAAATGTACTCGTGACTGTAAGGTGGTCTTACAGTTAGATCATAGAATGTTAGGGCTGGAAGCATCCTTAGATCATAGAATGTGGGATCTGGAAGGACCCACAGACCAGAGAATATGGAATGTAAGAGTTGGAAGGGACTCTGGAACACAAAACGTCAGAGGTTGTGAGGATCATAACAGGATCACAGATGGCCAGAACTTAATGGAACCTTGGAACCTCGAATGTCACTGCTACAGGGGGAGCCTATAGACTGGCCACACTAGAAGGGTTCACAGTAGACAGCAGACAGAGCTGGAGGGTCTTCAGAATAATAAATATCATTGCTGGAAGGGTGTTTGCCAAAGTTCATAAAATTTGTGCTAGAGACCTTCCCAGTTAGGGAGTGGAACTGATGTGAAGTGCATTGTTCTTTGCTGATTGACATATTGATGCAGTTGCCTAGGATCTTTCATCTTTCAAAGCTACCTAAAAACAAACATTTCCTCCCACCATGCGACCTTTGGCAAAACCTGGAGCACACAGGGTACAAATGTCGTCTATCTAATCCTGGAGTGAGGCCCTCATCCCAATGATTTTTAGTAATAACTGAATAAAAAAACAAAAAGGGATTTTCCCTTGCCAGGTTGCACAAATAAACCTAGGTAAGATCAGCAGAGTTTCAATCCCTTCCACTGTATGAATGACTGGTGCTTGTTGGTTTGGCTCAGTCACTGCAAATTATTGCGGAAGTGAAATGATTTAATGAATGTAAATGTGAAAGCATAACCAGGCACTGAAGACCCCTTTCCCAAAAAGCCCAGCCCTTGGGCCCCAGGATGCTTGCTCCTAGCTTGTTCAAAGAGCAAGGAGGAGGAAGGGGCAACTGTAAGCAACTGGTCGTTGTCAACGATATATGGAATCCTGAATTGCTGGCATTCAGGCTACCTCCTTAGGAGGTCTCCATTATGATCCCTAGGCCAGGAGGAGGGGAGGGTTTCTTCCCAGCTTTGTCCTGGACCACCTGCTAGGAGGAGACCGCAATCACCAGGGGCAAAGAAACATCAGGAGATATACAGAACTTCACAATATGTACACTCAGGCATATATGTTGTATATATTAAGAGACAGAGAACAAACAAAGGAAGAGAAGCAGAGCCAGAGCCAGGGAAGGAGAAATAAAGAAGCAGACTGCACCTTAGCATGCAGAAGAAGACACATAAAGGAAGCAGCTGCTGCTGTGCCACATGCTTCACAAAAGGTGGCCCATCTCTCTGCCACCTGCATTTTGAAACAGTCACAGCATTGTCTAAAACAGTTAAGAGACCTCCTCAGACAGTCAGGGCATATCCTGAAGGACAATCACCAGACACTATTCCTATAATCTGCACAATAGTCAGGGGGAGGGTGACATGGAAACTCCATCTTCTCATGTTCTCATCCCAGTTGCATTTTCATGATATTTTTGACATTGTCTTTAGACTTTTGCCAGAGGAAAATTGGTGGAGGCCATCGATTCCTTATTAGCCCCAAACGTATCATTTGTTCAAAGAGGACTCTGTATTGTCAGCCATGAATGAATGAATGAGCATTCGTTAGGCACTTGCTGTTTGCAGAGAACTGTACTAAGGGCTGGGGTACATACCTCCACTTCCCACTACTGGCAGGGCAGCTGGTGTAGGACAGAACAAAGTCCCAGATTTGAAAGAGTTTTAGAGAGAAATGTATTAAGTCCTGTGGTAGAGGACGATGAGGCAAAAGGAGGGTGTGGTTCCCTCTTGTCCAGGCTCTGGAAGGTTTAATTACAAAGGATTTACACAATGATTCCCACACATAAAGAGAGGGGGAAGTCACACTGTCTTTCTGGGTGCCCCATGTCCTTCCCTCCCATCATGATCTTTGTCTCCTCCTGTCTGGAGAAAGGAGACTGAACTCCACCATTTCCCCAGACTCCCAACACCCTCATTTCCTCCTCTGCTCTCGGGCTTGTGAGGAATATAAATCCTATTCAAGGGCTGGTGGTCTGCAGATGCTGCTGTAGCTACAATGCTCTTTCTTCCCTTTTGTGGAGCCAAGGATAGCCTTCCACTACATCCTGTTTTCCCTCTTTGTGCACCACATCCCAGTTTCCATACATGGGCCAACACTCAAACACCCCAAGCTGAGCTCTGCTGCTGCTCCCCCACCCCCAGCCAAAGCAGCCTGCCCTCTGGAACCTGGGAACCTGGTTAGCCCTAGGCCCCCCTCCAAGTGGAAGGTGCACCTGCGGGCCCCTCCCATGATTCTCAGTGTGGGGCTGCCCCACTGCTTTGGGTTTGATGTTAGAGCCCTCTCCCTCCGTCCCCTTATCCCACTCAGATCTGGGAGACTAGCCCCTTTCTGCAGTGGCCTCACAGTACCTGCCACTTCCCACCTTATATAAAGGGTAAGCCTTCTTTGTCTGGAGGAGGATGGCAGTGTGGTGAGCAGAACAAGGTGTGCCTGAGGGTCACGCACTTCCTTTCCCCTTCCCCTCCACATCCCCCTTTTCCTCTTTTACCTCAACCTTTTCCCCACCTTCCAGACTGATCGATCCTGAGGGTCCTGCTAGTGTCTAAGTGGCTGTGAGTGAGGTAAGTGCCCCCTCCCTGCTCCTGCCTCAGCCTCTCCCTTTCTTTTCCTTCTCTTCTTCTCCTCCCTGCTTCCTGGCCCCAACCTCTTTCTGAAGCTGAGCCCTTCTGCCCCATTTGGCTTTTCTTAGTACTGAGGAAGATTTGTGTAAGGGTGCTTGGAAGTCCTGGGACTTTAAATGCCTTTGTTTATGGCTATGTTGTATGTGTTTGTGTAGGCGTGCTTGAGTGTGTACGTATGGGTGTGTCAGCTCTGGGGTGAACCTCTCTGGGCCTTCTCCTCCTGGGCTGCTGCTTCTGGGGCTTCCCACCTTCCCAGTACTTTTTCTGAATATCTGGAGCTTAGGGAATGGGGAGTATTGTGGTTGGGTGGGGTGTGGTAGAGGCCAACTGGGAGAAACATTAGGAGCATTCCCTACTTCCTTCCCTCCCTGTCTTCCTTCCACCCTCCCTCCCTTCCTCCAATGGAGGTTTCTGTCCTTTATTCCTAGATCCCTCCCTTCCTTGTCTTGGCCTAAGGCTGGGGAGAGAGGAGACCCTGTAGGAACTCTTCCTCTCTCTTTCTCCAGATCATCTCTTTTGTTTGTTCTTTAATTCAAAGGTAGGTATATTTGCTTTTCCTTCTATTTTGTTTGAGTTTTAACGAGAATCAGGTGACAGAGGGATTTCCAGGGGTATCTTGTTGCTCCTGTCCCTACACCAGAGAATTTCTGTGTTATACAGACTGAAAGAAGAGGGTGGGTTTAATGTGTGCTTCTACCATTATGAGGTATTGGGAGCATTAGGTATTAGGGCTCTTGATAGCTTGGACACCTTCCTTTGAAATTTTCCTGTTCCTTTGAACTATTGGAGAATGGGGCTTAATCTTAGAAACTGGGATCAGGTCCTTCTATATGTTGCACATGCAGCAGTCCTTAGAGAACGTTACTCAAGAATGTTTTTCATCACCTACCTGTCACCCTTCTCATTTCAACTGCATTTGATCTGTTTGTGCAAAAATATTTCATCTCTATACTGTCGGAATCATCCATTTTATTTTCCATGATTCTCTCTACTGCTTGCTCTGTGATAACCTTTCCTCTTGCTTCTCTAACTGATGTTGAATCCCCTTTTACACCTAAATCCTGTATCCATTTGAAGCTTAATTGAGAGGTGTGGGGTGTTGATCTCCTGTTGATTTTCTTGCAAACTGTTTTTCCTTTGTCCTATCTGGGTTTTTTTTAACCAAATAGTGTGTACTCCCCATTCCCACACCACCACTTGTTGTCTTCAGATTCATTAAGCACCAAGTTATTTTCTTTGTTTCCTTCTGAACATTGCAAAACTTATACTTTCCATTCATCAACCTCTCACTTTTTAACAAGTTCCCAATGTTTTCCAGGCAGCTGAGTGTCCCACTGGGCTTGAAGTCAGGAAGATTCATTTTGAGTTCAAACCTGGTCTCACACGCTTAATAGCTGTGTGACCCTCAGCAAAGCACTTAACCCTGTTTCCCTCAGTTCTTAATCTGTCAAATGAGCTGCAGAAGGAAATGGTGAATCCCTGCAGGATCTTTCCCAAAAAAACCCCAAAAGTGTCAGAAAAAGTCACAGAGGATTAAAGAAGAAGGATAATTGTTTTCATGTTCACTGATCTGTAGTATTGTTTGAGTTCTGCTACTGATAATCCCTGACCCCAAACCTCTTTATTTGCTCTTTCTCCCTTATCCATTATTACCCCTGAGTTACTTTGCCTTTTTTTAAACATTTTACTGATTTTTTTTCTGTTTCTTACATCACCAGGGTATCCTATGTATCTCTCCCTCTCCCCATCCTTGGAAGCCATGCCATGTGACAAATAGTATTTCTTGTTTTAGAAGGAAAAGAAGAGCCAGCAGAACTGACTGATGCATAGAAGAAAAGGTGTGCAATGTGCGACACCTGTGGACCTCTCACCTGCTGGATGGGGTAGGGTGGTGTTATATTCCAATATTTTCATTTCACTTCCACCTGATCTTCACCAATTGATTACAGGTACTTTGAAATTTTTTGTGTCATCGTTTCCATTTCAGTCATAGTTACTATGGGCATATCTTGTTTCCTTGACTCCGCTTAATTCACTTTGTATCAATGCACAAAGATATCTCCATACTTCTCTGGACTCTATCACACACATCACTGGTTATAGTATTATTGTAGTATTCCATGATGTTCGTTTTCCACACCTTGTTTAGCAGTTTCCCAGGTGATGAACGCCTGCTTTCTTTCCAATTCTTAGCTGTCACAAAAAGTTCTATTGTAAGTGTTGTAAAATATATGGTGACTTTTTTTTTCTAAAAGGCTTCATTGGGATGTAATCGAGTCTTTTTTTTAAGGGCTCTGGGCATTTTTCTTATCTTCTTTGCATGATTCCTTATTACTTTCCAAAGCAGAAGTTTCATTTTGAAACTCCACCAATAAGGTACTAGTCTGTGTATATCCATACACCATTGTTTAGGTGCCAAAAACATATTAGTGCCATGAAAGGAAGTTAATAAAACTCCTTCTTTACCTACTTTTTCAAAGAGTTTATTCAGTATTGGGATGAATAGTTTATAAATGGTCCTGGGGGTTTTATTCCTAGGGAACTTATTTATCCATTTTCAATGTCTTCTTTTAAGACAGGGTTTTTTCAGTCTTCTGTTTTCTCATTTATTAACAGGGGCAATTTATATTTGTGTAAATCCTCTCCCATTTCACATAGATTGTCACTTTTGGCGGCATATGATTGGGCAAAATAAATCTTGAGCATTGCTTTAATTTTGTCTTCATTGGTTATGCATCCACAGTAGTTAGGATAGATTTCTCACCCCAATTCCTTGTGTACATTATTCTCCCTTTGAGAGAAATCCATTGAGGGTAAGTAAGGTTAAAGCAATGGTCGCACCCCCCCTTCTTTCCCTCTATTGTAATAGGCCTTCTGGACCTTTAAATGTGATGTAGTTTACTCCATTCTTCCTCTCCCTTCCCTCTTCTCCCAATGCAGCCCTACTATTCACCCCTTAATTGTTTATATAATCCCGTTGAAGTCAGTTTATACCCACAGCCTCTGTCAATGCATACTCCTCCTTACTTCCCTAATAGTGATATAGCTCTTAAGAGTTACAAGTATCATCTTCCCCTGCAGGGATGGAAAGACTTTAACATATTGAATAAGTCACACTTTTGCTTTCCACTTTACCTTTTCATGCCTCTCTCAAGCCTTATATTTGACAATCAAAATTTCTCTTTAGCTCTGGGCTTTTCAACAGGAATGTTTGAATGTCTCCTATTTCATAAAATGTCCCTTTCATCCTCTGAAAGATTATATTCACTTTAATTGTGTAGTTGATTCTTGGTTATAATCCAAGTTTTGATCCATAAATCCTTTCCCTTCCAGAATATCTCCTTCCAACCCTTTTGAAAAATGTGTGCTTACTATGACATTTGGGTGTCAGTAGTGAAGGAAGTAGCTTAACCTTTGAGAAAGGTTTTGTCTTTGCCCTTTAAGGAACCTGACTGAACCACTTTTTAATAGAAGGTGTGTGTCCAGTAGAACTCTTATGGTGCAGCAAAATCAGGAGGGAATTCCTGGTTAAAGACCTTCTGGAAGTCCTTATATTTTGGTGAGAATCTCTTCTCTCTGTTCCTAAAATGTGTGTCTGGGTGAAGCAAAAGGAGACTTAGAGAGCTTTTCTACAAGGAAGGCTACATTGACTGGAGCGCCACACGGTACTTCCATAGAAGCCCCAATACCACATCAGGTACTGCCATGCCTAACACTCTCAGAGTCATCTCTCCATCCTGTAGAATCCTCTGTCTGCCAGTTTTGGGGGACTGTTTGCTGCTTCCCAGATCACCTCTGAGAAGGTGGTTGCTTTAAAGTACCACCCTCTCAGATAGGGCTGACTGTAGAAGGACCTTTCTTATTTCTCCAAAAATGCACAAAAGACTTAAAAGGATCCTTACAAAAGAAACTACCTAATAATGAAACATAGACATCAACATTTGTCATTAATAACACCTATAAAACAACTTTATAACAGACAGAAACATTTGTGGAACACAGTGATGTAACACTTCACTTAGCAATAGTAAAAGTTAGTTTAAAAATGCAATAGATGGTCACCCCTGGATGTATCCAGTATATCTGAAAGCAGTCACTCTCTGGGGGAAGCCTGTAATGTAGCAAAGTTCCACCAGTTGAGTCCACATGTGCCCTATAGGTGACATTGCCCAAGAATTCACCATCAGTGAGTATAGAAAGAATCACAGACCATGTGCTCGTGATGTAGGTTTAGTTATAGAATTGGAGGGGGTTTCTGATGGCAATCACGTATTAGGTCATTATCAGAAGAAATTCTAGATTTTTCTTCAGGAGCCCATATTTAGCAATCATCAGACTATGCAAACAAATGGTAGAAGTGGAGGAACTCTTCACTGTAGGTGGTAAACCATTCGTGCCTAATTTCTACTTAGAAAGGTATGAACTGGTAACTGGGATTATCCATCAGAAGCTCAATATCTTTCAAAAATGAATAGATAACAAACATTCCTTTGACAAACAGACACATTAGGAGATGTTTGGGAGGTGAAAAATAAATTGTACTGGAACTAAACCATGGTGACGGAACAAAATTATAGTCCCCGTCTCCTACATACAACACTGATGTATAAACACTGGAGAACAATGTTTATAAAAGAATAGCAAATGTTCTTTATCTCTAGGCTGCCTGAATGAAAACCTTGCAACACATACAGACCAAGGGGAAAACCTGAAAACCATGTGGGAACAGGGTGAGGAACATGGGATTTCCACAGTCCTGTCTCCTCCCAGAATGGCCCTAAAGGTATATTCATGGAGCCTGCAGCAGATGGGTTCCCATCCCAATATTGTGACTGAGTTAGAATAGACAGTAATTCTGTGCAGTGATCTGAAGAACATGAACTAGAAAAGAATCGGTAGCATGAAATGTAAACTCCATCAGAACAGCTAACAGATGGATGGTAGTGATAATAATAAATACTTCTATGAGGTGCCATGGTTTGAAAAGCACTTTCAGAACATGTAATTTGGACCTTACAGCCACACTGGGATTTTGTTTATCTAGATTTTATTTTCATTCCCATTTTATAGATATGAAAATTAAGGCTTAGAGAGTTTAAGTGGTTTGCCAAGGCCAAAGAGTAAGTAAGGCAGAACTTCAGTCTAAGTCAGGGTTGGGGAACTTTTAGCCTCCCTGGAGGCCACACGTAGCCTTCTACGGCCCCAAGTGTGAACTTTTAACTGAATCCAAACTTCAGAAAACAAATACCTTTAATAAAAGGATTTGTTCTGTAAAATTTGGACTCAGTCAAAAGGCTGCACCCAACGACCTAGAAGGGCCTATGTGGGTTTGAGGCTGCAGGTTTCCAGTATCACCGTAATGAGACATCATACCAAAACTTGTGGTTATCAGCCAAGGCGGTTCTTAGGGGAAGTTTTATATCCCTGAATCCATACATGAATAAATCATAGAAAACAGAGGTCTATGAATTGGGCATGCAACTGAAAAAGCTAGGAAAAGAACAAATCAAAAATCCCCATTTAAATACTAAATTAGAAATAATGAAAACCAAAGGAGAGATTAATAAAATTGAAGGTCAGAAAACTATTAAACTTATAAAACTAAGAGTTGATTTTATGAAAAAAATGAAATAAATAGATTCTTAATCAATATGATAAAGAAAGAAGAAAACCAAATTTCGAGTATCATAAAAGGAAAAGGTGAATGTACCTCCAATGTAGAGGAAATTAAAACAATAATTAGGAATTATTTTGCCCAAATGTATGCACATAACAATGTGTATGTAAATATAATGTAAACAAATGTAAACATAAGTTTACAATATTAGTTAAATGGATAAATAGTCACAAAAATATAAGTTTGCCAGAATAACTGAAGAGGAACTAACTTGCTTAAATAGTCCCATCTCAGAAAAAGAAATTGAACAAGCTGACAGAGAACTCCCTTGGAAAAAAGTCAACATGACCAGATGGATTTACTAGTGAATTCTATCAAACATTTAAAAATCAGTTGATGCCAATACTCTACAAAGTATTTGAGAAAATTGCTGAGGAAAGAGACCTAACAAATTCTTTTTATGACACAAATATATTACTGATACCAAAATGAGGGAGAGACAAAATAGCGAAAGAAAATGATAGACCAATCTCCCTCATGAATATAGATGGAAAAATTTTAAATACAATACTAGGAAAAAAAGAATTAGGCAACTTATCACAGGGGTAACACATTTTTATCAGGTTAGATTTATTCCAGGAATGCGAAGATGGTTCAGTATTAGGAAAACCAGCAGCATCACTGATCATATCAACAATAAAACTGCCAGAAAACATGATTATCTCAATAAATGCAGAAAAAACTTTTGACAAAATACAACATCCATTCCTATTAAAAACACTAGAAAGTATAGGAGTAAATTGAGTTTTCCTTAGAATAATAGGTAGCATTTACTAAAAGTCATCAGCAAGTATTATATGTAATGGGGATAAACTAGAAGCATTTCAAATAAGATCAGGGGTGAAACAATGATGCCAACTATCACCACTCTTATTCAGTCCAGTACTAGAAATGTTAGCAGTAGCAATTATAGAAGAAAAAGAAATCACAGGAACCAAATTAAACAAAGAAGAGAATAATCTTTCACTCTTTGCAAATGTTATGATGATATGTTTGGAGAACCCTAGAGAATCAAGTAAAAAATTTCTTGAGACAAAAAATAAATTTAGCAGAGTGGCAGGATGTAAAATGAACCCACATACATCCTCAGCCTTCCTATATATTTTCAACAAAGTCCTACAGGAAGAGATAGTAGGGGCGGCTAGGTGGCGCAGTGAATAGTGCACCAGCCCTGGCGTCAGGAGTGCCTGAGTTCAAATCCGGCCTCAGACACTTAACACAAAAACTAGCCGTGTGACGTTGGGCAAGTCACTTAACCCCAACTCCCTTCCAAAAAGCCAAAAAAAAAAAGAGATAGTAAGAGGAATTCCATTTAAAGTTGCTGTAGATACTCTAAAATATTTGGGAATGTACCTGAAAAACAAACCTAGTACCTTTATGAACACAACTACAAACCACTTTTCAGAAGAAGAAAATCAGATCTAATTAACTGGAAAAACATCAATTGCTTGTGGCTGGGTCGAGCTAATACAATAAAAATGACAATTTTTACCTAAACTATATTACATATTTACTGCCATACCAATCAATCTACCAAAAACTTACTTTATAGAACTAGAAAAAATGGTGACAAAACTCATTTGGAAGAACAAAAGGTCCAGAATATCGAGGCAATCAGTCAAAAGAAATGCTAGGGAAAGTGGCCTATCATTACCAGATTTTAATCACTTTTATAAAGCCCCAGTCGTCAAAACTGCTGGGTACTGGCTAAGGAATAGAGTAGTAGGTCAGTGGAACAGATTTGATACAAAATACTTAGTAGTCAACGATTATAGTAACATACTGTTTGACAAGGCCAAAGACCCCAGTTTGGGGGATAAGAACTCAGTATTTGACAGAACCTGCCAGGAAAAATTGGAATATAACATGGCAGAAACTGGGCAAAGACCATCATCTAATGCAGTACACCAAAGTCAAGTCTAAATGGGTGCACAATCTATGTATAAAGGCTGATAGTGTAAGTAATCTGGGGAAGGACAGGATAGTTTGCCTGTCAGAGTTAGGAAGTAGGGGAGACTTTATCCCATCTTCTATTAAGTGAAAGTCTTCTTTGTCTGGAAGAGAAAGTTACTATGGGGAGCCGAGGAGATCTACATGCCTGTCAGCCACTTTCCTTTCCCTACACATTTCTGTTTTGACCAGGACCCTCAGGGTCTTCCTGTCCCAATTTAATTTTGGGGGAGATAGGGGACTTGAGAATGTACTTAAAGGGAGCTATTGACTGAATTGACATTGTCTCACTTAATTTGAGAAACTGAAAAGGCCTTAGTTAAAAGATGCCATCCTGGTCCATCTCCAGACATCCTAAGAATATTAGTTTACTGGACCCAGATGGTCCTGGAGGAAAAAGTGAGGCTGGTGACCTAGCACAGCCCTCCCTCGTTCAAATCATATTCAACTGCAAGTCATGTCATCATCTCCCTGATATCATGGTCTTCCAAAATGAAGAACAAACACAAGAACAACACCCCAGCCTTCCCCTCCTTTACCCCATCTTCCAGACTGACTGATTCCTGAGGGTCCTTCTTGTGCCTAAGTGGCTATGAGTGAGGTAAGTGCTTCCTCCCCTGCTCCTGCCTCAGCCCTTCCCTTTCTTCTCCCTCTCTTCTCTTACCTCCTCCTCATCTTTTCATGAAATCCCTTCCCCAGTTGTCTTTGTTTAGTGTTCTACAGGCTGTGTGTAAGAATGATTGGAAGGCCCTGGAAATATCAATACCTTTTTTATACCTGTATGATATATGAAGGTAGTATCACCTTTCTTGTGATTGTGTGTGTTTGCATTTGTGTATGTGTGTATTTATGTGTGTGTGTGTGAGTGGGAGAGATACAGAGAGAGACACTCAGGCAGACACACTTTGTGTTTGTTTGTGTGTGTGTGACTATGTGTGGGTGGATATGCTCAGGTGCGATCCTGTGTATGCCTGCTGCTCCTGCCTGGGCCTTCCAATATTCCCAGCCTTTTTTCTGGAGGTCTGGAGCTTGGGAAGCTTTCAGGTGGGGTGAATTTGGTGGAGGCCAACAGAGAGAAGCATTTGAGGACACTCTCACCCTCCTCTCCTCTGGAGAACATTTCCACTCATTCTTAATCCCTTCCTCCCTTCCTGACTTGACCTGGAGGCTGGGGAGAGAGGAGACCGTCTAGGAAGTCTTTCCCTCCCCTTATCCATTTCATCTCTTTCTTTTGGCATCATTTAATTTAATAGCATGTTTGTTTTTTCTTCTCGTGTCAACCAGCACCTGGCAAAAGAGGTGTTTCCATGTACCTTATTGCTGAACAGAAAGACAGGCCTGTCCCTGAACGTGTGGATCTCTGTGATTTACAAACTCAAAGAAGAGAGGGGTTTTAATATGCACTTCTCTCCTAATGAACGATTTGGAACATGTTGTCACAGGGCTCTTGATAGCTTGGATTTCTTCCTTGGAAATCTTTCTGTTCCTGTGACATACCAGAGAATAGCTCTTAATCTTGCAAACTGGAATCAGTTCCTTTTCTGTATTGCATATGCAACAATCCTTAGAGAACATTACTGCAGAAATAATTTTCTCCACTTAAGTGTTACCCTTCTCATTTTAACTGGATTTGCTCTGTTTGTGCAAAAACAGGTCACCTTGATGGAAGGAGAATCATCCATTTTATTTCCTGTGATCTCCTCCATTGCTTCTTTTCTCTTAACCTCCTCTCCATCCATCTATGTGGAAAGTAATTTCCTGCTTGCTCCTCTAATTTGCTATTGACTCACCTTTCATACTTAAGACGTGTATTGATTTGTGGTTTAATTTGAGAAGTGGGGAGAGGTATTGATGACCTATCAAAGAGCAGGCAAACTGCTTGTGCCTTATCCCATTTGTTTTGTTTTGTTTTGTTTTGTTGCTTTTGTTTTTGTTGCTTAATCAAACAATCCCCCCCTCTCGCCAAATGCTGCCTTTGGATTTTTTAAACACTATTTTATTTTATTTATTTTCTTCTGTTCATTGCTTACCTAACCTTTTCAAAGGATCTCCCTTTCACCTTTTTACAAGCTAAAATTGTTTTAAGGGCAGCTAATATTTCGTAGCTCCTAAAGTCAGGAAGACTAATTTCCTTGAATTCAAATCTGGCCTCAGACACTTAGTATCTCTGTGACCATCAGCATGCAACTTAGCCCTCTTTCCCTTAGTTCCTTGTCTGTCAAATGAGGTGGAGAAGGAAATGGCAAACCATTCCAGTACCTTCGCCAAGGAAACCAGAAATGGGGTCAGAAAAAGTGGGACACAATGTACCACAACAAAAATTATTTCCATAATCACAGCTTTGTAACTGGTTTTGGATTTGCTGCTGATAATCACTATAAACCCAAAACCCTTTCTTTCCTCCTTGCCCCTCATTATTTCCCTTGAGATACCTGACCTCTTTTAAATGTTTTATTGATGTTTTCTGTTTCTTACATCACAAGGGTATCCTCTCTATCCCTCATTCTTTCCATTCTTGAGATCCATGTCTTGTAATAAATCATATTTCTTGTTTTAGGGAGGAAAAGAAAAGCCAGCCCAGCTGACTGATGCATTGGGAAAAGGTGTGCAATGTGTGACACCTGTGGAGCTCTCACCTCCTGGACACCGTAGGGTAATGGTGTCTTCTTCTGTTTCCTTTTCAGGTCCCCTTGATCTTTACCAGTTTGGTACACGTAGTTTGAAATTTTTGCTGGCTCGTTCTTTCCATTTCAGTTGTTGCAATTGTCATGTTCTAAATACTGTTTTCTTATCTCTGCTTAATTCACTTTGTATCAATTCATGAAGATTTTTCCATACTTCTCTGTACTCAGACACATCATTTCTTACTGCATGGGAGAAGTAGTCCATGCCTTTCATGTTCCATGTCACACTTGATATTCCCCAGTTCATGAGCTGAATTTCCAAGTCATAGCTGCCACAAAAAGTGCCATTGTAAGTGTTTTGCAATATCTTTTCTTCTTAATGACTTCATTGGGGTCTAATGGAGTTTCATTTTAAAGACTTTGGACAGTTTTCTTAACTTCTTTGCCTAGTTTCAACTCACTTTTGTTAACAGGATTTTCACTGAGCCAGTCTCTCACCTCAGAATGCTCAAAGCCGCAAAAAGCAGACCTACTGACAGGAGTGCCAGTAATCAAGCAGTTTAATTACTCACTTTAAGAGTGAGGAATGTTCTCTTGGTTGAAGTAAAATCACAGGTTATATGGTTAAATCATAACTAGGGAAGAATGGGGAAGGTAGATTATAAACAATCATGTAGTGGTTTCCCATGAGAAACACAAAGTCCCACAATACAACAGTTCTGGAGTCAAGTCATCGTGGGCTATGACTATGTGTATTGGCAAGTACCCTAGCACACCCAGGATGGCCTGCTAGCACAGATTCTTTGATCTGTTTTGAAAGGAGTCGACAGTCTTAATTTAATGACATTCACTAGTTCAGGGAAAAGGCCGGCCCGCTGAATGTGGAGAAAATACAGAGAATATAACACAGAGGGTCAAAATACGGGGCTCCTACTGTCTGAAGAAGGTAATACAACCACCTATTTATATCATGGATCAGGAGAGCACAAACCAGTAAGTAGTGGAGGGGCTCTTAACAAACAACTACTCAGAATCCTGTCCAGGGATTCAAGAGTACCTTCCCATACACAATACCCCAAGTAAAATCCCAACCTCCCAGAATATGAAAAAAGACTTGGCCCCTGATTGTCTCATAGCCAGAAGTCACAAAACCCATGTGGCTCAGCAGAACTGTGAATTATCGTGGTTCAAAGGAGATTTCTCCTTCAGATATTTACAATTTCTGCTCAGCCTAGGAAAATGAACTTGAGAAAGATAACAACAAAAATATCACCTGGCTTGTTCTTGTCCAAACAACTTCTAAGGTATCCCATGAGACAGCTGAACTTTCTCTTGCTGTTTCCTTAAAAGGCAGTTTACATTTTCTGTTTAATTTTCTGTGCATAAAGCGATTTGGGAAGTTCCTAACTCAGGGAGGGAAAGTAGAGTTATTCCTCAGGGTGGGTGGTGAATTTTGAAGTGATTGAGCACTTGTAAAACTGCCTGGCACTGAGAATGAGCTCTTTTCTTAGCCTTCCCTGGCCTCAAGGCAGCCTCCTGGAAAATAAAAAACTGACTTAGGACAGAAAATAGGGGCTTTCCAAAGTATGTGGCAATCCAGTGGAAGAATGTAACATGGGGTGGCCATGGAGGGGCATTAGGATCGGCCCCTTTTATGGGGTTTCTGTCAGTTACCCTCATTTTGTAAACTTTCCAGGTTATGGGAAATCATCTGTGTGGTAAGGTCATCAACCCTGGGAAAAGATTTTGTTTTGTTTATGGTGCTCCTGACCCAAGAACTTGGCTCACTGAGGATTTTCAAGTTTATATATAATATAGAAATGATTTCTAGTGATTGGTTTCTACACCAGGATAAATTTAAGTTTGAGACAAAAAAAAAAAACAATGAAAGATCTTAAGTGAAATCTGCGAAGTACGTGAGGTCTGGTAATTTTTTTTTCTTGTTGCAGCTCCATGAGCGTAAAAATAATTGTATCTAGGGGACTAGGTGGCACAGTGAATAGAGCACACTGGCTCTGGAGTCAGGAAGACCTGAGTTCAAATCTGGACTCAGCCACTTGACACTTACTAGCCATGAGAGTTTGGGCAAGTCACTGAACCCCAATTGTCCTGCCTTCCCCCCCAAAAAAATAAAATGAAAAATAAAATAAGTACATCTAGCTTTAACTTTTGATTAGGGAAACGTGTCATTTGAGGTAAAAGCTCTTGGATATATAATTGATTTTATTTTGAGTGATGAATTTAAGGAGAGTTGTCTAATGAATCATTAAGTCAGTAAGCCACTATTTGCAAGAAAATCCACAAGGTGCTCAGAGGGAATGTGATTCTGAAGTGCTACAGGAAGAGGTCTGCATCTAGGAAAAAGCTGAGAGGACAAACTTGGCATCAACCTAAGGGGGACATATTTCTGTCTCACTTTCCTCATTGTGTTCCTTTGAACAGTAATGTTTATCGCCCAGATCATCCTAAGTCTGGGGTTGAGGTAGAATGCTTCCTACATGATTGCTTGTTAAACTGTGACTTTGACCTGAATTCAAAGACACTTCAATGTACTTTATCCTATCATATATGTACCCTTAGTCTTAAGCCTGAAGGACTAGTCTGATGCTATTATTTTCCCTGTTGTTTTTTTTCTTTGGTAAGATATTCCTAAAATCAGAGCAAATGGTCAGAAAACATATGAGCACAAATCAAGGACGTGAGAGATTATTGTTTTCAATCTAAATGTGTAGTCATTCAATATTCCAAGCAATTAGGTAAATTAATACTCAGATTTCTCATCAACCCGTCTGCTTAGTTATGTGAAAGATTAAGTCAGGATGATCCTAGGTTTAGAATTTAGTCTAAGTTAGAACTTAGTTCCTAAGTCCAGAAATTTAGCCCTCCCATTTATCTCCAAATGCCGTTGGTTGTTCCTTCCCCTCCACAGAAGTGGGATGGAAGGAAATTGTAACAACTGTGATAATTTTCTCCTTATTCATGTTGTTTTCCTATCTGTGCTTGTATTATTTCTTGGGTTTATGCTTACAAATGGGACCATCCTGACTATACCTCAAAAGGCTCTAAACAAGTTAGTATAGAGCACCTCGAGGGACCTTACAGAAGATATGTGAAAAGAATATGTGATAAACTTTTCAGTGGTAGATTGTGGTGTTCTGATTGTGGAAAAGCCATAAATACAATAAAAATGGAAAAGCCATAAAACTTGAAAGTTTACAAAATACGGGAAACTGACAGACAGCCCAGAAAAGGGGCTGATCCTAAATCCCCTGCCTGCCCACCCAATATTCTTGCTCTGGACTGCCACATACTCTAGAGAGTCCCCTCTCTACTGTCATAATTCATTTTGTTTTGCTATGATTGAACCTGAAATAGCTCATTCTTTCTGAATAAGATGAGAATAATTATGCAAAGATAGAAAATGTTATGAAACAAAAACGTGAGTTTATTAATGAGTGGGGTGGGAATCAGAAACATCTTCAGTTTGTTTTGGGGAAGGGAATTTCAGTACAATCTTTTTTCTTAAAGGATGTAACTCATATTTTGTCTTATATTAACAGAAAAGGCAATTTCATTCAAGTTTATTACTACTGTGTTACAAACACGGTTTTTTACAGACAACTTATTGATATGCACTGTTTTGCAAGTAACTGTTTAAATGTTCACCCAAGTCTTTAGTTTTCATTGGAGCAAAATCAGTTTCTTATAAGCAACTTCATTTGTTTAACTACTGAACACAGGAACAGGAAGTTTCTACCTGTAAGAATGTTGTGGCTTAGATTTTCTTGTATAGGATTGAGTCCTGAATAGCATCTCATCATCCAAAAGGAATTGGAATCAGAGTAGAAACTTTTGAGAAAGCAATCAGGTCATTCAGTCTTGTATCTCAAATATAAATGATTTTTCTTGGACAGGTAAAAACCTAAATTTTTGAACCTTCAAGCAACTTCTGGGTTCCTACATTGAGAGTCTCTTGTTAAGACAAAGACTTTAAAGGTTTCAACTGCTTTTTACAATGTGACCTATTTATTGGGGCAGTAAAATTTGTGAGGTTATACTAACTTGTATTGCGATCTGTTTTTAAAAAGATTTTAGCAGGAACATCTAAGGAATCTTTATAAGAAATCTGGGAGCAGATGAACAGTTCTACTAAAGAGCTGGTCCTGAGGACAAGATATCTTCCAGATTCCCCGAGGAAAGATGTTCCGGAGGCGAGACAGCTACATGGCATGTCTGGATTCCAAGATGAAAATTTTAGTTACAAGGATGTTGGGGGTGGTTTGAGAAAAGGGGGAAAATTGAGAAAAGCATACTGTTTTCATCCAAATCTGTCACTGATTCTGTTCTCTGTCATTTCCAGTATGTTGTAATACTGCCCAAGCCATGTTTATTTGTCTCAGAACTGAGTTCAGAAACTCAACTACCCTGTACTAAGTTCAGAAATTTATCTCTCCCATTTATCTCCAAATGCCGTTGGTTGTTCCTTCACCTCCGCAGGGGTTTGATTGAGGAAAACTATAACAACTGTGATAAGATTTTCATTGGCCATGTTGTTTTCTTATCTGTGCTTATATTACTTCTTGAGTTTATACTTACAAATGAGAACATCCTGACTATACTTCAAAAGGCCCTAAAACTCCCTAGTATAGAGCTGCCACAGGCACGTTACAGAAGATATTTGGAAAGAATGTTTAGGCAGCTTTTCAATGGTGGGTTGTGGTGGCCTGGTTATGGAAAAGCACTAAAATACAATATAAATGAAAAGCTATAAAAATTTGAACTCCCTGAAAGGTGGAAGCCTGCACATGGTAACCTGTTTAAAATCATAACTCAGTCTTAACATAAAATATTGTGCTTGATGAAAGCAGTAATGGGAATATTGTGACCAGTACAAAATCAATATACAACCTTGTGTTTCGGCATAACATTGGTTTAAAATCCAAGCCCATTAGTATACAGAAAATCCCAAATACCTACCAATCAGAAGTGATGCCTTCACTAGCTCCTCCTTCCTTTTCCCATTTTCTATAATTTCCATCGGGGATTTTGTGGGAATCCCCTGAACTGTCTGGTGGCCATCCCAAACTGAAGATTATCCCGATTTGTAAGTATTCATAATGATTAAACTACTACCTATAATCAAACTGAACATCCTTAGCCTATTCCTTTGCTATCAAAAAGAACACCCCACACTTATGGGGGAGGTACAGGCTTCCTGATCCAGGGAACTCCAAGCCTTATACTTATGCACTTGCAATCTGTGTAAAACACTTCCCCATTTCCCAGGTCTAATTTTGACTGAGGCAATGCCCATTCAACGATCATTGTGTTGCTGGGATTAGCTAAGTCATTCCTAGTTCATCATAGGATATTGCTGTTTCTGTATATGAATTCCTCCTGGTACTGTTCATTTCACTTTGAATTATTAATTCATTGCAATCTTTCCAGGTTTTTCTAAAAGAACTCTGCTTCTCATTTCTTACAACACAATTACACTACAATCATATACTACAACTTGTTCAACCATTCTGCAATTGATGGTTATAAATTTCCCATTCTTAGCTACCACAAAAAGAGCTGCTTGCAATATTTTTGTGCACATAGGCTCCTTTGGTTTTTTATCGATCCTTTTGTAGTACAGATCTAGTAGGGGTATTGCTGTATCAAAGTCTATGAAGAATTTTAAATACCTTTGGGCATAGCTATTATTATTTACATGAAATTGGGAAATAAAATATACAGGCAATGAGATAGTGGGATTCATATTGCTGTACTAGAAAGTCAGAGGGGTGATGGGGGAGGATATAGGAGAGAGCAGATTGGAGGTGGGGGTATACAGTGGGATCACTCTTTTGCTGTAGTGGGCAGGGGAAAGACAGGGATAAAATTTAAAAAAA
>CM053602.1:56743712-56767283 GCA_028646575.1 Pseudocheirus occidentalis | reverse complement strand
TTTTTTTAAATTTTATCCCTGTCTTTCCCCTGCCCACTACAGCAAAAGAGTGATCCCACTGTATACCCCCACCTCCAATCTGCTCTCTCCTATATCCTCCCCCATCACCCCTCTGACTTTCTAGTACAGCAATATGAATCCCACTATCTCATTGCCTGTATATTTTATTTCCCAATTTCATGTAAATAATAATAGCTATATATATGTATACAGGTTAACCTTTGATTTTAGAACTTCAAATTATAGATTCTTTCCCTTCCACCCTTGTGCCCCACCCACACTGGAAAGACAAGCAAATCACTGTAGGCTGTATATGTGTAGTTACACAGAACATTTACCCAATGGACATATTGTGAAAGAATTACTATATTTCCCTCCTTCCTATCCTGCCTTCCACTTGTTCTATTCTCTACTTTTTCCTGTCCCTTCACAGAAGTTCATGCTTCTAACAACCCTCTCCCAGTCATTTTATTGGTTTAGCACTAAATAAATAGAATTTTTTTAGGTTGAACTGTCCCTTTTAGTTTGTTGGCTCAGCCTATTTATGAAACATATCACTCTTAAGAACTCGATCACTATAAGAGCAATTAGTAGGAATATATAAATATTGTGTCCATGTGTGGGTTGACTACGATGGGGTTAGAAGATTATACAGGAAGAAAAGAGAAGGGAGAGAGAAACTGAGGTAAATTATCTCATATAAATGAGGTGCAAAAGAGGTGAGGAGAAGTGAGTAACCTTGAACCTTTGGCTCGAAGTGGGAATAACATATACTCAGTGGGATACAGAAATCTATTGGACCCTATACAGAAGTAAGAATGGAGGAGAGATCAAAGAAACAGCCGCCTGGGGGAGGTAGAGATGAGAAGTAAAATACGCATGAATAGTTACAGAATGAATTACAAGAGAGAAAAGGATAAAAGGGGAATATAGCATGAAAGGAAACACAGTTATCACAGCTGTAAATGTGAATGGGATGAATTTAATCATAAAACTAAAGCAGATAGAAGAATGAATTTAAAAAAACAGTCTTACATTACACTGTTGTCACGAATCACTTTTGAAGCACAGAGACACAGACAGATTGAAATTAAGAGGTTGGAGGAGGATATATTTTCCTTCAGCTTAAATGAAAAAAAAGCAAGGTTACTAATCATAATCTCAGAGAGCAAGAGCAAAAATAGATCTAATTGAAAGAGATAAGGCAAGAAACTATCTTGTTAAAAGCTATCATAGACAATGAACTTCTATCAGTATTAAACATATATAAATGAAATGGTAAAACATTTCAAGTTTTAAAAAAGGTAAATGAATTACAGCAGGAAATAGACAATTAAACTAGAGTAGTGTGGAACCTCAACTTTCCCTTCTCAAAATTGGAAAAGTCTGACAAAAAAAGATTTTTTTTTGCTTTTTGGAGGGGAGAAGGTAGAGCAATTGGGGTTAAGTGATTTGCCCAAGGTCACATGGCTAGTTTTGTTCTGTTAAGTGTCTGATTCTGGATTTGACCTCAGGTCCTCCTGACTCCAGGGTTGGTGCTCTATTCACTGTGCCACCTGGCTGCTCCAAGATCAGAGTTTAAAAGGAGACTGAAGCAATGCATGCTATCATTCTTTTCGGATGTTTGGCTTTTGTTTCTCTTTTCTCACTGTTCACTCCATTGGCTATAACACCTATTCAACCAGACTATTGTACAATGTGAAGGAGTGTGCAGATCCTATACATGATTGTATGCCACCATGGTGGGGGTGGGGGGAGGGCAGGAAGGGGAGAAAAATCTGAAACTCAAGTGTCTCTGGAACTGAGTCTTGTAACCTAAAAGTAAACAAACAAGTCAATAAAATTAAAAAAAATAAAGTTAAAAAAAAGATCTGAGTTCAAATCTAGCTTTAAGCATTTATTTGTTATGTGATCTTTGGCAAGGGAATGTCAGACTCTACCTAGTCAAGGACTCTGGTTTTTTTTGCTTCTTCAGGAAGATTTAGAGCTCATCTGAATGTGTCAGGGATCTTACAGAGTGGTCTGGGGCACTAAGACTTTAGATGACTTGACTGTGGTCATGCTGCTAACATGATTGCAAAGAAGGACTTGAACTGAACCTGGTAGGCTATCTTTGGGCCTCAGAGCATCCGTCTCTTCCATCCAGATAGTTTAAGCATCACCTATTTCATGAAGCCTGTCTTCATTTTATCTGCTTGTGCCCTGACTCCCAGTCTCCCTTCTACTTTGCCTTCATTTCTCTTCATTTTCAATATACTTTGATGTATTTTCTTTCTCATGAGAATTTAAACTTCTCCTAGTTAAAGACTGTGTCTTTAATAGTCTTTGTATCTGCAGAATCTAGCACTGTGACTCTCACACAGGAGGAACTTAAGAAATAACTGTTGATTGCTTCATTAGGGCCATCGGTGTCTTTTATGTGCCCAGCACATAGGAGGAGCTTATCTATAACTATAGAATGAAGATATTAGTGAGTTGTACATCTAAGCTAGAGCAATTATTACTGATTTTCTTCTATCATATATGTTATACATTAAATATATGTATATATGTTATATGTTATACCTTATCTATATATCTTATATAATAATGTATGATTTTCAACAGTTCTCTATTAGTTTATCTGACATATCTCATTCATGTTGAGTTATCAAACTTCAGCCAATTTCTTTCCACTTATGTCATCTTTTGTTAATTTATTTTTTTTTCAACTACAAACAGTTCTTGTTTGGCATAAGTGGACCCTTGGGCAAAACACTAAGTAGAATGACAAATGTGAATTAGTCCACAGGCCTGGATAAAACGGAGGAGGGAGGAAGGGGGACTCATCCCTGTGAAAGGACAGGTCCAGGAGGGAGTTCCAGGACACATGGGGACTGTGGACAAAGAAGCAAGGGCAGGAAGAGGATAAGGCTGGTGCTGTGGCCGGCGACAAGATATTGTAGGCACAACTGAGAGAAAGAACATGCAGGGGACAGTAATGTGGAGGCCACACATGGCCACACACAGAAGACAACTGGTGACAGATGGACCAAAAAGGACATATGGCACCCTAGCATGAATGGACAGAAGAGAGACACTTGGATGCCAGACACAAGGAAAAATGTGCAGAGCAGCCAAAGTTCTCCTCTCTCAGCACTGGATGTCTCAAGCGAAGCCCTGATCCTGAGACTGCATAGATGGAACCAAGATCTTTGAACCTACAAGAACCCTTTCTTTCCCCTTCATCCCTCTACACAGATACCCTTTAGGTCCTTGACCTCATTTCAAAACGTTTTCTTTGATGTTTTCAGTACCTTACTTTGTGGTATCCCATGTATTCCTCCCTCTCCCTCTTCTCTTCCCTGAGAGCCATGCCATGTGACAAATGGTATTTTTTATTTTAGGAAGGAAAAACACTCAACATAATTATAATACACAAAGGAAAAGACAATGATGGCACGACATACTCTCTGACAGCATTGAAGTTACTAGAAGCTTACTCTCTGTGAAACACATCTACCCTCAGAAAACTCAGAGGAAAAGATAATTGTGGTGGGAGATAGCTTTTCTGGCAACATTCCTGTTACTATAGGCTTACTCTCTGGGAAAGCGCATCTAGCCTCAGAACATTCAGAAGACAAGACATCTGTGGTTGAAGACACTCATGTCTTCACGAAAATGAAATGAAAACAGTTCACTTGCTACAGGCTTACTCTCTGAACACTCAAAGGAAAAGATACTTGTGGAAGGAAACAGTCTCTCTGGGAACGTTCCATTTACTGCAGGCTTACTTTCTGGGGTAGCACATCTAGCCTCCAAACATTCAGTGGATGAAATACTTATGGGTGGAGACACATATTCTGAGAACATTCTAATTACTACAGGCTTGCTTTCTGGGGAAGCACATCCACTCTCTGAAGACTCAGAGGAAAAGATACTTGTGGAAGGAGACAGTCTCTCTGGGAAGATTCTAGTTACTACAGGCTTACTCTATGGGGAAGTACACATAGCCTCCAATAATTCCGTGGATGAGATACTTATGGGTGAAGACACATCTACTGAGTACATTCCACTTACTACAAACTTCCTCTCTGGGGAAGCACATTGACAGAACAAAAAAGAGAATCTTTAATGAAATAGAGGCCTTTGAAGCATTCCTCATGTAAAGACCAGAGCTGAAGAGAAAACATGATGTTCTAATTCAAGACTCAAAAGAAGCATTAAAGGATAAATATGAAAGAGAAATAATAAGCAACTCAAGGAAGTTAAACTCTGTACTTTTCTATAAGAAAAGATGAAAAATCTGTCTTGTAAGCATTTTATCATTGTCAGAGCAAGTAGAAGGATTCTATATTGCAAAAGTGTTAGAAAGCGAATCACATAAGTTGGGGTGATGTAAAACGGGAGAACTGTGGATGTCCTGGAAGAAAGCAGAAGGGTGAGAAAGAATGGGGGTATTGATCTCACATAAAAGAGTGTGGGAGGAAAAGCTTCTACAATGGACTGGAAAACAGAACAAGGAGTGACCAATGCTTGAAAATAAGTCAACATCTAAATTGGTTCAAAAAGGGAAAATATCTTTATCACTATTTCTATCTGTATCTATATATATTTACACAATTGGTTATAAAAATGATCTTACCAGAGAGGTAAGTAAAAGGATGGGAAAAGAGAAAAAAAAGGTATTTATAAAAGGGCTGGACAATAAAAGATTAAAGTGGTTATATGCAAAACCAAACTTTGAGTGGGGGTAGGATAAAGAGAGAGGGAGGAGGAGAAATAGAAGAAAGCTGGATGGAGGGAAATGCATAGATAGTAATCCTGCCTGTGTTAATGGGATGTACTAACTCAGAAAATGGAAGTGCGTAGCAAAATGGCTTAGAAACCAGTATCCATCAGTACCTTTGTTTGTTTGTTCATGAGAAACTCATTTGAAACAAAGAGGAACCAGAATTCAAATAGGGGGCTAGAGCAGAACCTGCTCTACCTCAGCTGAAGTAAAAAATGGAGGTGTAGCTATCATGATGCCAGACAAAGCAAAACATATATAGACCTATTAAAAGGGGGTAGGCTGGGAAACTACCTACAGTGAAGTAATATATTTGGGAAATGGCCTAGCATGCATATTCTAGGAGGAAAAGTTAAATGATTTCCAAGAAGGAATGGACAGTAGTGGGGGACCTCATGTTCCTTCTGAGAGCTAGAGAAATCTACCCATAAAATGATTAAGAAACAAGGTAAGAGTCACATAATTTTAGAAAACTTAGTTGTTAAAGGCCTCTGGGGAAAAGTGAATGAGAATAGAAAGGTATACAGACTAGATGTTACTTTATGCAAATTCAGAATATACAAATTGGATTTGATGTGAGGAAGAATTCTTCATTTGCAAAAAAAAAGAAATGCTACCCATTTAAACTTTCCTGTAATGTACTGGGATCCCTTTCTGCTTCGGGCCCTCAACCTGGTTCTCTGTGGCTTCCAACCACCCATCCAGTCCCTCCTCCTAACCCCCCAAAGAAATAGTTAAAGAAATCCTCAAGGTGAAAGCAGAACAGACCTGCAGAGAAAAAGCTACCATCACATCTGGTTCTGGCCTTTACTTAAGACCTCTAATGCTGAGAGAGGAGACCTTGATTTCAGGCTACCTGAATTTGCAGTTTTGTCCATCCACATGGTGGTACTGTGTGTGTGTGTGTCCCTGGTCACTACCACGTGTCCCCTATTGTCTCCTGCTTGCTTCTGTGTCTTGCCCCTATGTGTTTGCCTGCTGGCATGTTCTACCTAACTCTTCCAGCCATGTCCTCATGTGGCTAGCCTCTCCAGCCATGTGTTCCTCCTCCTGCTCTTGTTTCTCGGTGCCTTACCCCAATGTGTCCTTGAACCATGGGCCAACCCCTTCTCCACGGGGGGTGCAGACGCCTCCTGACCTTTTCCACATCCTTGGGTAAATTCCCATTATGGAAAGTGTCTGTAGAACTGTCCACTTTATTGTTGTTGCTTTAATATTAATTTAATTATTTATTTTTTACTCAATGACATGTAAAAACAATTTTCAGCACTCCCCTTTAAAATTTTGGATTCCCAGTTCTCTCCCCTTCTCTCTCTCAGTCACATCCCATTACCTCCCAACCATCCATCAACCATGCATGCTATTTCATATAGGTTATACTTGTGTGATCATGCAAAAATATTTCTATATTAGTTACATTTTAAATAAAACACAGACCAAAAAAGCCCTCAAGGCAAACAGAGATTAAAAATGTATGCTTTCATCTGTATTCAGACACCATCATTTCTTTCTCTGGGGATGGATAACTTTTTTCATCCTAACTGCTTTAGAGTTGTGTTGGACCTTTATATTGCTGAGAATAGCTAAATTGTTCATACCTCATCATCTTATAATAGAACTGTGACCATTCTTAGATACCATGTTATCCTGGCATTATTCATTTTACTTTCTCTTATTTCATATAAATCCTTCTAAGGTTGATCTGAGACCATCCTGATCATCATTTCTTATACCACTATTACATTCTATCATAATCATATACCACAAATTAATCACCACTGCCCCACTTGATGCTCATCCTCTCAGTTTCCAGTTCTTTGCCACCAGAAAAGAGCTGCTGTAAATATTTTTGTACATGTAAGGCCCTTCCTTTTTTTCCTTTTTCGCTTTTTGGAGGGGAGAAGGATGAGAAGTTGGGGTTAATGACTTGCACAAGGTCACACAGATATTAACTGTTAACTGTCTGAGGTAGGATTTGAACTCAAGCCCTACTGACTTAAGGGCCGGTACTCTATTTACCACGGCCCATAACTGCCCCTCCTTTTCCTTTTTTGAAAATGGTTTTTGAGATAATTCCTTAAAAACCACTTATGTTATATTATCAGCCTCTGCTTACCATTTTATAAGGTATTGTAACTGCCATTTGGAGATCTGGAAATTCCTACCTTTGCCTGTTATTATGAGGAAGTTACAGCTAAAACAATTTGGCTATCACTTAGAGTTCGGAGCCTCCTTAATTTACAGCATTAAGCATGATCCGAGATGTGAATAAAAAATAGTACCAGGCCATGTGGGTACTTCAAGGAAGAACCACCAACTCCATTTATTGATACTTACAACAAAGCTTTTAAAGGCTCAAATGAAAAAGGTTCAGGTATCCTTATCTCAATCATATTCTGGAATAGTATTACTAATAGAATACTCTGCCATACCAGGGAAGTAGCTTGGATAAGACAACGCTTGTTATCTAGGACCCAGGAATTCAGGGCAAGGTCACTTGTCTTTTATCAATATGTACCTTACAGAATAAAACAGATTTGGGGGTTGTATCCAAAAGAGATTATAGAAGTGGGAAAAGGACCCACATGTACAAAAATATTTCTGGCAGCTCTCTTTGTGGTGGCAAAGAACAGGAAACTTAGGGGATGCCCAACAATTGGGGAATGGCTGAACAAGTTATGTTATATGACTATGATGGAATACTATGGTGCTAAAAGAAATGAGAAGGAGCTGGACTTCATAATTACCTGGAGAGGCTTATATGAATTGATGCTAAGTGAGAAGAGCAGAACCAGGAAAAATTTGTACACAGTCACAGATACATCATATGTGTGACAACCAAACTTGATAAACTGGACTCTTCTCAGCAATGCACAGTGAAAAGACAGCTCTACAAGTTTCAGAATGGATGGAGATATCTATTGTCAGAGAAAGATCTAGAAAGACCGTATTTTAAATGGAGACTGAAGCAACACATGCAATTGTTCTTTTCCATGTTTGGTTTTGTTTCTTTTCTTTTTTTTTCTTTTTCAGATTTGGTTACAATGCTTCTATACACCCAGACTATTGTACAATGTGAAAGTGTTTACAGATTCTATACATGATTGTATGCCACCATGGGTGGGGGGAAGGGGAGAAAGGAGGGAAGAAAATCTGAAACTCAAGTGATTCTGTAACTGAATCGTGTAAACTAAAAGTAAATAAACAAGTCAATAAATTAAAAAAAAAGAAACTAGTCTTAGAGACATCTGCATAGAAGACAGATACCTAAGAATCAAGTTTTTTGATTACCATAGTCTTTAGCATAATATGTTAAGGAACATATCCTTTTTAGTGCCTGAAGTTTGGGGATAAAGATTGTGATGTCAGGAGATCAGACAGAAGTCCTTTCAAATGCACCCCCGAGGTTCCTTCGAGGGAGCTAGCCATTGCAAGCAGCATCACTCCGAGAGGAATGAAGGTACGTAATTAAGGTCTCTTGTCTGAGTCCTGGATCAGGGCTAAATGGCTCACCACAACTCAGGAAGGCTGTACATTGTTAACTAAGTTATTTGGGGTTATAGTTTTAATATTAAAACCTAAAACTGGTGATTGATTACTGTGTGTGGAAAGGAGGAGTCGAGGTGAAAGCTCTATAAGGATTGTTTCGGCCCATTCACAGCAGTCTTCCTTGGGATATTAGGGTGTGCAGCAGGGTTAGTCTATACACCTTGCAGGTGGTGTGGTGGTGGTGTCAAAGAGCTCAGCTCACAGCAGCTCTATGGATAAACAACACATCTTCCCTTTAGAAGACAGACAAGGTCACCTCCAATATAGGGCTCTAGTGGATGAATGGATGCTTCACGTGTTGGTTACTATATACTCGGCTGCAAAAAAATAAACCTTGTCAGCTCTGGTAGATACCAGGAGAATCCAGAATGGTATATAGGAAGCCTGAAAGACAGCCTGGCAAGTGGGTTGCCATGGAGAGAATCGGGGGAGGTTCAATCAGGGCAAGACAAACTGAATTAGGACAGAAAATAGGGGATTTCCAAAGTATGTGGCAGACCAGGGGAAGAATATGTCATGGGGTGGACATGGAGGGGCATTAGGATCAGCCCCTTTTTGGGGGTTCCTGTCAGTTTCCCTTATTTTGTAAACTTTCCAGGTCCCTGGACATCATCTGTGTGGGTGAGATCATCAATACTGGAAAAGGTTTTGTTTGGTTTAGGGGGTTCCTTACCCATGAACTTGGCTTACTGAGGATTTTCAAGTTTACATATAATATAGAAAGGATTTCAAATGATTGGTTTGTACACCAGGATAAATTTAAATTTGAGACAAAAAAACAAAACATTGAAAGATCTTAAGTGAAATCTGCTATGTTCTTGAGGCCTGGTAAAGTTTTCTTTTCTTGTTGCATCTCTATGAGTGTAAAAATAATTGTATCTAGGGGGTGGCTAGGTGGCACAATGAATAGAGCACACTGGCCCTGGAATCAGAAAGACCTGAGTTCAAGTTCAGGCTCAGACACTTAACACTTAATAGCCATGTGACTTTGGGCAAGTCACTGAACTGCAATTGCCCTGCCTTTCCCCCTCCCAAAAAATAACACAAACAACAAAATAAGTGTATCTAGCTTTATGTTTGTTTGGTTTTTTTTGTTTTTTGTTTTTGCTTTTTTGGAGGGCAGTTGGGGTTAAGTGACCTGCCCAAAGTCCCATGGCTAGTTTTTTGTTTTAAGTGTCTGAGGCCAGATTTGAACTCAGGTACTCATGACTCCAGGGCCGGTGCTCTACTCACTGTGCCACCTACCCACCTCTAGGTTATCTAGCTTTAACTTGTGATTAGTGAAACTTGTCATTTGAGGTAAAAGCTCTTGGACATATGATTGATTTTATTTTGAGGTATGAATTTCAGCAGAGTTGTCTAATAAATCATCAAGTCAGTAATCCACCATTCACAAGAAAATCCACAAGCTACTCAGAGGGAATGTAATTCTTACGTGTTACAGGCTGAGGTCTGCATCTAGGAAAAAGCCCAAAGATCTACAGGGGCCATATTTCTGTCTCAGTTTCCTCATGGTGTTCCTTTCAAGAAGAATATTTACCACCCGGCTCTTCCTCAGTGTGGGGTTGAGGTAGAATTCTTCCTACATGATTGCTTGTTAAACTGTGACACTGACCTGAATTCAAAGACACTTGAGGGTGCTTTATCCTGTCATATATGTATCCTTAGGCTGAAGCCTGAAGGACGGATTTGATGCTGTTATAATCATATCCCTGTTTTTTTTTCTTCTGTAAGAAATTCCTAAAATCAGAGCAAGTGGTCAGAAAAATATAAGCACAAAACAAGTATGTGAGAGACTGTTTTCAATCTAAATGTGTAGTCATTCAATATCCCAAGCAATTAGGTAAATTAACACTCAGCCTTCTCATCTGCCTGTCTTCTTCGTGACATGAAAAGTTAAACCAGGATGGTCCTAGGTTTAGAACATAGTCTAAGTTAGAACTTAGGACCTAAGTTAGAACTTAGGTCCCAGCTGTAGATATTCAGTCCTCCCATTTATCTCCAAATACCATTGGTTCTTCCTTCTCCTCCACAGAAGTGGGATCGAAGAAAATTTTAACAACTGTGATAATTTTCTCCTTGTTCCTGTTGTTTTCCTATCTGTGCTTATATTACTTCTTGGGTTTATACTTACAAATGGGACTATACTCAATATACCTCAAAAGTCTCTAAACATGCTAGTATAGAGCACCTCCAGGGATCCTACAGAAGATATTTGGAAAGAATATGTGGGAAGCTTTTCAGTGGTGCATTGTGGTGTCCTGACTGGAAAAGCTATAAATGCAATAAAAATGGAAAAGCCATAAAACCTTGAAAGCTTACAAAATAAGGAAAACTGACAGGAACCCCAGAAAAGGGGTTAATCTAATACCCCTGCCTGCCCACCAAATGATATATTCTTCCTCTGGACTGCCACATACTCTGGAGAGCCCCCTCTCTTCTGTCCTAATTCATGTTTTGTTTGCCATGATTGAACCTGAAATAGCTCATTCTTTCTGAATAATGTGAGAATAATTACACAAAGATAGAAAAGGTTTTGAAAGAAAGATATGAATTTCTTAATTTGGTGGAAATAAGAAATATCTTCAGTTTGTTTGGGGGAAGGGAATTTCAGTGCAATACATTTTCTTAAAGGGATGTAACTGCTTTGTCTCATATTAATGGAAAAGGCAATTTCATTCAAGTTTATTACTACTGCGGTACAAGCATGGTTTATTATAAACAACTTACTGATATGCACTGTTTCAGAATTAACTGTTTAAATATTCTCTCAAGTTTTAGTTTTCTTTGGAGTAAAGTCAGCTTCTTATAAGTAAATTCATTTAACTATTGTACACAGGAGTAGAAAATTTCTACCTGTAAGAATGTACCTACTTAGATTTTCTTGTATAGGATTGAGTCCTGAATAGCATCTCATCATCCTAAAGGAACTGGAATCAGAGTGGAAACTTTTGAGAAAGTAACAAGTTCATTAAATCCTGTATCTCAAATGTAAATGATTTTCCTTTGACAGGTAAAAGCCTAATTTTTTTTAAAGCTTCAAGAAACTTATGGGTTTCTACTTTGAGGGTCACTTGTTAAGACCAGGACTTTAAAGGTTTCAACTGCTTTGTACAATGTGACCTACTTACTGGAGAAGTAAAATTTGAGAGGTTATACTAACTTGTATTGAGATCTGTTTTGTAAAAGATTTTAGCAAAAACATCTAAGGAATGTCTACAAGAAACTGCCGTTTCATTTCCAGGTTTTCCTAGAAGTTTTGTTTCAGTACTGAATTTTTGTCCACAAAGCATGGATCTTTGGGTTTATCAAACACTAAATTACTATGGTCATTTACTACAACGTATTATATATCTGATGTATTCCATGAATCCACCACTCTAGTTCTCAGCCAGTATCACATTGTTTTGATGACTACGTCTTTTTTCTTTTTTTTTATTATTTGTATATTGTCTCCCTGTCTTTCCCTACCCATTATGCCAAAACAGCATTCCCGCTGTATACCCCCTCCCCTATTCTACTCTCTCCTATATCCTCTCCTATCAGCCGTCTGACTTTCTGGTATGGCAAGATGGATCCCCTTGTCTCAGTGCCTGTATATCTTACTTCCCAATTGCATGTATATAATAATAATAATAACAATAATAATAAATACACATATATACTTGTTTTTAACCTTTGATTTTAGAACTTTAAGTGATAGATTCTTTTCCTTCCCCTCTTGTCACCCATACCCGTTGGAAAGACAAGCAATTCACTACATGCCGTATATGTGTATTTACACAGAACATTTCCACAATGGACATATTATGAAAGACTGATTATATTTCCCTCCTTCCTACTGTTCCCTCCACTTGTTCTATTCTCTAATTTTTCCCTGGCCCTTTACAGAAGTTTGTGCTTCTAACAACCCTCCCCCTGGGCTTGGGTAGTTTTATTGGTTTAACACCAAATAAACAGAATTGTTTAGTCTATTTATGAAACATGTCACTCTTAAGAACTTGATCTGTATTAGGGCAATTATAAGGAATTTATAAATAAACAGAATATCTATGTGTGGTTTGACTATAATGGGGTTAGTATATTGCATTGGAAGGAAAGGGAAGGGAGAGATAGACAGGAGTAAATTATTGCACATAAAAGAGGTGCAAAAGAGGTGAGGAGAAGTGAGCAATCTTGAACATTTCTCTCATCAGAATTGACTCAAAGAAGGAATAACACACACTCAGTTGTATGCAGAAATCTATCATACCCTATAGGGAATTAAACATGGGGGAAGGACAGATGAAAGAGACAGCTGCCTGGGGGAGTTAGTGATCAGAAGTAAAATACTTATGAGGAGTGACAGAATTAATTATAAGAGAGAAAAGGATAAATGGGGAATATAGCATGAAAGAAAACACAGTTATCATAACTGTAATTGTGAATGGGATGAATTTAACCATAAAACTTAAGTAGATAGAAGAATGGATTTTAAAAGGCAGAGTCTTACATTACACTGTTTACATGAATCACCTTTGAAGCAGAGACCCAGACAGACTGAAGGTAAAGGGTTGGAGCAGAATCTATTTTTCTTCTGCTTAAGTTAACAGAAAAACAAGGCTACCAATCATAATCTCAGAGAGCAAGAGCAAAAATAGATATAATTAAAAGATATAAGGCAAAAACTATCTTGTTAAAAGGTATCATAGACAATGAAATTATATCGGTACTAAACATATATAAATGAAATGATATAACATCCCAAGTTTTAAAGAAGTTAAATGAATTACAGAAGGAAATAGACAAAAAAAACTAAACTAGTGTGGAACCTCAACTCTCCCTTCTCAGAATTAGAGAAGTCTAACAAAAACTTTTTTTTTGCTTTTTAGAGAGGGGAAGTTAGGGTTATTGGGGTTAAGTGCCTTGCCTGAGGTCACATGGCTAGTTTTTTGTGTTAAGTGTCTGATGCTGGATTTGACTGCAGGTCCTCCTGACTCCAGGGTTGGTGCTGTATTCACTGTGCCAATAGCTGCTCCAAGATTTTTTTTTAAGTTACATATGAGAGAACTCTGAATAAAACTGAATGAGAATAGAAAAACATATAACTTTTTATCAGTTACACATTGCACTCTATCCACTGAGACAAGCAGCTGCCCCTAGTATGACTGTAGCTAGCCCAAATACATGACTGAACTATTCACATTGCCAAAATAATTTCTGACTTTTAGGGCACTTTACCCGTAGCAACAGGCCAGCTAAGTGGTTCATTGAATAAAGCTCTAAGCTAGGAATCAGAAAGACCAACCCCCCCCCCGCCCCATCCAACACCTCATTGCTACCTCTAGAAGCCAGAGTGGAGATGGAGCAGCTGCCTCTGGGTAATTGGTATGTCAATGAGATTGGGGTAAGGGAGAGTTCAGTTTGTCTTTCATTTTCAAAGAGGAACAAGACATGGGATAGATGATGACATGATTTGCAGTTGACTATGATTTGAGTGAGGGAGGGCTGTGCAAGGTCACCAGCATCACCCTCTCTTCCAGAGCCATCTGGATTCAAGGGACAAATGTTCATCAGGATGACTGGAAATGAGACTGGTCTCAGAAAAAAAAAGTTTTCAGAAAAAAAATGGGACATGTATAACATAAAAGTAGCAACCAAGAATGTTATCTAAGACTTTTTAAAAAGAATAGTAATAGAAAGAGGATTAATTATCACTGCAGTCACTTACAAGAATTTTTAGAATTTGTAGAGCAGAAGGGAATGATAGATTTGGTAAAAGGCAATACAGCAGGGAAACAGAGGAGTAAGAGGTTTATGGAGGCGTTACTCCAGCATTTCCCCATTTCTACCCTTTTCCTATGAAATATATTAATGAAATGTTTAACATAAGAAATGAAAGTGCCAGGGGTGGATTGAACCATTCACTGTGATGCAGATCTAGAAAGGACAGATTTTAAATGGAGACTGAAGCTATACATTCTATCATTCTTTTCTGTTTGGGGTTTTGTTCCTTTTTTCCCATTGTTCACTCCAGTGGTTACATTGCTTTTGTGCAACCAGACTATTGTACAATGTGAAAGTGTTTGCGGATCCTATACACAACTGTATGCCACCATGGTTGGGGGGCAAGAGGGAAAAGAAGGAGAGAAAATTGGAAACTCAAGTGATTCTGGAACTGATTCTTGTAAACTAAAAGTAAAGAAACTTGTTGATAAAAAAAAGAAAACAGTAGTAGGCATAAACTATTTGCACTGAAAAGTGGAAACAAGTGGCAGAGTCAAGATGTTGTGGTATTCAAGCAGGAAAACTCTGTGGCTCTCCCCATAACCACCTCAAATAACTACAAAATGTGACTCTAAATAAATTTTAGAGCTACAGAAACCACAAAATGACGACTGTCCAGAGGCTAAGTGCTCTTGCCTCAACCTCCATGGATCTCAATGGGTGTCTTGGGTGGTGGTACTGAGGTGCATTACCAGTGAGGCAAAGCTGGTGGGGGCTGTAGAGATGGTGATCTTCCAATAGCTCTGGCAGATGCAAAAACCCCAGTGATTTGGGATAAACCCCTCTTCTCTGGAAGCAGAATTCTACTGTGGAAAAGTGTTCAAAAGTCAAGTAATTGACTGGAAACACAAGCAAGCAAAGGAAGCAAAAGAAGCACAGTCATCCAACTTTAGATTCATTTTGGGGGGACAAAAGAGGTCAAAGCATGCAATGGGAGGAAGACAATACTGTTAGAACTCCTGCACTGAAACTGTCTAAGAAAAATATAAACTGATTACAGACCATGGAAGTGTTCAATACGGATTTTGAAAATCAAGTAAGAGAAGTAGAGGACAAATTCAGAAGAGAAATGAAAACGATGCAAAAAAATCATGAAAAATGAATCAACAACCTGACTGAAGAAAATAACCCCTTTAAAAACAGACTAATTCAAATGGCAAAAGAGGCACAAAAAGCCAATGAGGAGAAGAATGCCTTAAAAAGTCAAATTTCCCAGATGAAAAAAGAATTCCCAACTCACTAAAGAGAATACATCTTTCATAATTAAAATGGAGCAAATGGAAGTGAATGACTTTATGAGAAATCAAAATACTATTAAAGAGATTCAAATAAATGAAAAAATAGAAGGTAATATGAAATATCTCATTGGAAAAATGACTAATCTGGAAAATAGATCCAGGAGAGAAGATTTAAAAATTATTGGACCTGAAAGGCAGGATTAAAAAAAGAACTTAGAAATCATCCTTCAAGAAATTCTCAAGGAGAATTGCCCTGATGTTTTAGAACCAGAAGGAAAAATATAAATTGAAAGAATTCACCAATCTCTTCTTGAAAGACATCCCCAAAAGAAAACTCCTTGGAATATTATACCCAGGTTCCAGAGTTCCCAGAACAAGCAGAAAATATTACAAGGAACCAAGAATGAACAATTTGAATAGTGTGGAAACACAATCCGGATAATAGAGGATCTAGCAGCTCCTACATTAAGGCATAGAAGGGCTTGAAATGTGATATTCTGGAGATCAAAGGAGCTAGGATTAAAACTAAGAATCACTTATGCAGAAAGACTGAATATGTTGATTCAGGAGAAAATATGGTCATTCATTGAGGTGGAGGACTTTCAAGCATTCTTGATGAAAAAAACAGAAGTGAATACAAAATTTGACATTCAAATATAAGAAGCAAGAGAAGCATGAGAAGGTAAAGAGGGAAAGAAATCATAAGGAACTTATCAAAGTTGAACTATTTGCATGTTTATATGGAAAATGACAATTGTAACTTATTGAAGTTTTCTTAGTATGAGGATACTTGAAGGGCATATACATGTATATATGTGGATACATACATACATGTCTATGAGAGGACATATATTCGTATGAATACATATATGGATGTGTGTATATATGTGTACAGGCATACTTAGACAGAGGGCACAGGGTCAATTGAATAGGATGGGATGATATTTAGAAGGTGAAACTGAGAGGTGAGAGAGGAATATAATGAGAAGAGATGGGGAGATGCCAAATGGGGTAAATTGCCTCATATAGAATAGGCAACAGATAACTGTTACAATGGAGGGGAAGAACAGGAAGGCAAAAGGGAATGGGTCAACCTTACTCTCATTCAATTTGGCTTAGGGAGAGAATGACATACACTCTGAATTCAATATCTTGCCCCACAGGAGAGTAGGGGGGAAGGGGACTAGAGGGGAAATGACAGAGGGGAGGGGAGGTTGGGGGAGAAGGTAGTTAGAAGCACACACTTTTGTAAAGGAACTAGGACAAAGTAGAGAACAGAAAAAGTGGGGGGATCACACGGAGGGAAATATAGACAGTCTTTCACAATATATCCACTAGGCAAATGTTTTGCATAGCTACACATGTACAACCTATACTGAACTGCTTATCTTCCCAGTAATGGTGGGAGAAAAAGGAGGAAGAGAAAGAATCTGGAATTTTAAGTTTCAAAATAAAATGTTTAAAAATATTATTATTATCATTATTGTTGTTATTATTATTATTTACATGCAACTGGGAAATAAGATATACAGGCACTGGGGTATCAAAATCCATCTTGCCCTATTAGAAAGTCTGAGGGTGAATGGGTAAAACTGTAGAAGGGAGCAGATTTGGGAAGGGGATATTCAATGGGATTGCTGGTTTGGGGTGGTGGTTAAGGGAAAGATTGGGGGAAAATTTGTAACTCAAAATCTTTTGGAAATGAATGATATAAACTAAAAAAAACACAAAGTTTAATTGAAAAAAAAACCAAAAGTGTGAACAGAATTTGTAAGATTTTTAAAGGTTTGAAAATCTCTTTCTTCTCCTCTCAACTCTGGACAAGTTGAGTAAGGAGAAGGTAATAAAGGAATTATTTTCCCCTTAGATCAAAGAGGCATATTTACAAGCATTTAACCATTCCTTGCCTCTCTTACTAGAGAAAAATTTTGTTTATCAGAATGTAACTTTAAGTCAATTGAATTCATGTGAAAAGCAAAAAGAGTCAATTCTAATTTGATGCTGAAGGTTAGTCAGAATTTATTATACTAATTACCACTTAGGCAAACTGGGTTATATTCTAATATGTGATAAGAAATAAGGTTTTTGGGGTTCTCTAATACGTGAGAGAAGGGAGACAGAACCACTCAAATCTCACTTTCGCTGAAATATTCAAAGCTATCACTTTCTAAGAAATTTTTTAAGGTGTGGATACATAAATAAAGTTTACTGGAGGAAATATTCAATCAGGTGAAAACTTTTTTTTAATTTATAAAAATCTCTTTCCTAGAAAAAATTAAAATAGAGTGTGCTCAAGAATAATAGGGAATTTAAGATACCCTCCCAATCTGACTAAAGGGAGAAAAAATAATAAATTTATCAAGGACCCCACTAGCAACAGCCTTGGGGCACTGAAGCCCACACCTTAAAGCAAACAGATGAACCTCTCCATTCAAAATCCCTACATACACAATCAACCACTGCAGCTATGAGAAGAGAAAAACCTCTGCACTTGATAACCCTAATTTTATATCAATAATTTTGACAAGAGAAAACTGGAAATACAATTAATGTCATGATGTCATTGTGTTGTTGTGGCCTTTAAAATTGCACTAAACTTCTCTCATTTAAAAATTGATGGATCAATGTAAGCCAGAAATAGATAAGCAATTTTTATCTGAATTTTATTGAAACTAAAAGAGGAAATGTTTGTGTAAAACAGTTATGTCACATAAAGACTTGGAATGTTTATATATGCCATACAGAAAACCAGGTGTTTACACCTTTACCTGTAGTTAAAAAGGTTACAGCTAAAACAATTTGGTTATTCTTGATGGAAATTATTACCTAAGTTACTTTACTAAAACTTAAAATCATTAATTGATTACTGCATGTGGAAAGCAGGTGATTGAGTGAAATCTTTATTCGGATCAATTCTGCTCATTCAGAACATTCCTCCTGTATGTATGAGATTTGATAAAGCAGGGGCATTACCATCAGCCCCTCCCTAAAGCCCGTCTCAGTTATTCTTATTTTGTAAAATTGCCAAGGATATTATCTCTAGAGGCAATGTCATTCAGTCTGAGAAAGTAACTTGTTTTAGGTATGTAGTTCCTAAATAATGAATCTAACTTGCTAAGAAGGTTGCAAAATATTAAAAGGATTTGAAGCAGTTGGCTTTTTACACTTTAAAATTTGAGAAAGAAAAACATCAAATGAAATTCTTTATTTAGGAGAAACCTGTAGTACATCTTTATTGTTTATTACACCTCCATGGGAATAAAATTAATATGTAATTGGATATGATCTGTGATTGGTGAAAAATGACTTCTTAAAATAAAAAGCATTTAAGACTATATTTAATTTACACATTCTTATATTTTTCTTTCAATAGCAAAATTTCTCTATGATCAGAAGGACAGGCCCTGACTGCTCAGTGTGGCATGCACAAAGAGGCCCCAAGACAAGGCCTTCTGATCCACCAACCACATGGGCCACTATTATCACAAGGAGGGGATGGGACAGAGCTGGGTAAGAAACAAAGTCAGGGCCCATGGCAGGGGCAGTAGCTACTCCTGGGACTACCCATCCACAGCCTGGAAACTAAAAAAAAAAAAACCCTCCCTGAACTTCTAGGGACAAAGATGGCAGAGTGAATCCTGGCTGTTCCAGTCCCTGCCCCTCCCCCACCTGAAAACACAGTAATTATTGCCACAGGGGAAATTTTTAAGCAGTAAAGGCTTAGGAACCCCGGGGGGGGGGGGGGGAAAGGGTGTGGCTAAGGTCCTGCTTTGAAATGGGAAGAAAGCAGGCTACAAAGACAAAGATTCTGGAATCCTGTTATGGTAAGAGGGAGTAATCAAACTCAAAAGGAGAGAGTCTTGACTACACACCTGCATCCTAAGCCTTAATGCGGACTATGACCTGGTCTCAAACACAGAAAGCTTTTCTGGATGAGCTTAAAAAGAACTTTAAAATCCAGCTTAGAGAGGTAGAAGATACAATCAGCACCTCCTATAAAAATAAAATTGCAAAACTAGAAAAACCTTACAACGAAGGGAACAGCTCCAAAAAAAGGAAAATGTGTGAACTAAAAATGAAATCTGAGCATATGGAAAATAAGATTCAAAAACTGGCTAGAATAATTTGCTAAAAACTAGAATGAACCAAATTGAAGCCAACGAATCTATGAGGAACCAAGAATCAGTCAAACAAAATCATCAAGACTGAAAAATAATAAAAAGAAGCAAAATATCTCAGTGGAAAAATAATTGATCTGGAAGATAGCTCCAGGAGAGACAATCTGAGAATCATTGTTATACCAGAAAATCATGATGAAAAAATGAGTTTGGACAATGTCTTCCAAGAGCTGATCAAGGAAAATTGCTATGAGATCCTAGAATCAGAGGCTAAAAGAGAAATCAGGAGAATTGATCAGACCCCTCCTGAAAGAGATCCCTAATTGAAAAGTATTTACAACCAGTAAAAACTTGAAAAGACTTCTTATGACCAGTGTCTCTGATAAATGTCTCATTTCTAAAATGAACAGGGAATTAAGTAGAATTGATAAGAATACAGGTCATTCCCCAATACATAAAAGGTCAAAGGATATGAACAGGCAATTTTCAGAGGTAGAAATTAAAGGTGTCTATAAGCATATGAAAAAGTGCTCAAAATCACTATTGATTTGGGAAATGCAAAACAAAACAACTTTGAGGTACCACATCTTACCTGTCAGATTGGCTAAGATGAGAAAAGAGGAAAACGACAAATGCTGGAGAGGATATGGAAAAATTGGAAATCTAATGCAGTGTTAGTGGAGTGTGGACAGATATAAACATTCTGGAGAGCAATCTGGTACTATGACCAAAGGGCTATAAATAATTGCATACACTTGGACCCAGTAATACCACTTTTGGCATTGTATGCCAAAGAGATCATAGAAGTGGGAGGAGGACCCATATGTACAAAAATATTTATTGAAGCTCTCTTTGTGGTGGCAAAAACTTGGAAATTAAAGGGATGCCCATCAATTGGAAAATGACTAAACAAGCTGTGGTATACGAATGTAATGGAATACTATTGTGCTATAAGAAACAGGGAGGAGATGGACTTCATATTTACCTGGAGCAGCTTATACAAACTGAGGCTGTGAGAAGCACAGAACCAGGAAAAATTTGTACACAAGCACAGACACTTTGTACATGTGACGACCAGACTTCATAAACTTGATTATTCTCAGCAACACGGTTATAAGACAGCTCTACATATTGAAGGATGGAAGGAAATATCTACCTTCAGAGAAAGATCTAGAAAAAACGGAGTTTAAATGGAGACTGAAGCAATCTACATGCTAGCATTCTTTTCCATGTTTAGTTTTCTTTCTTTTTTCCCCACTGTTTTCCCATTGTGCCCTCCACTGGTTACAACCCTTCTGTACAAAGAGACTAATGACCAGTGTGAAAGTATTTGTAGATCCTATGCTTGATTACATTCAGCCATGGGTGGGGAGGGTAGATAGAGGGGAGAAAATTTGAAACTCAAGAGATTCTGGAACTGAACCATGTAAACTTAAAGTAAATGAACAAATCATTTTTTTAAAAGAATCATTAGTCAGTAAAAGATATGAACTCTTTTGTGTTAGTTTTTTTTTTAAATCTAACATTATTTTTCATCTGGAATTAGAACACATATAGAAATCTGTATGAACTACTTAGGTTCACTTTATAATATCCCCATTGTTTAGAGGGATTCTAATACTAATAGCTTTTATTAATACTGTGATCAGCTTCTTAATTGTTGCCATATAAAGATTCCATTACTGTACCATTTTTGACTAAAAACACTTTGTGATATCTAAGTATTCTGCAATAGTTTGTTAATAAATACCTTCAGAATCTATGTCACTTGAGGACATTTTACACCAATTTGGTTTAAATAAATCTCAATCTCAAAAGTTTTGTTTTTGCTTTAAGATAAAAAACAGAACTATCATTTTAAAACTTTTCATTTAATTTTCTTCATAAAAGTTTAGTGATCACTTATGAATTTTAAAACTCTAGAATAAAAGGGGATATAATTTTAAAATTTCTTTTCAGTCCCTTGTATGATTTTTAGGAAGCCTACTAAAACTTCCATTTCAAAGACGATTTATAGCTAAGTTAAACTAAAGTAGAACAAATTTTGTTGTTTCAATTTCAATGTATATTCATTCCATGGCCTAAGCAAGAGCTAAGTACTGTGTGCACTTATTATAGGTAAAAGATTCAATTACTGAAGTATGTCTTTCTTACAAAATGAATATAATTGGAGGATAAACAAGCTTTGTGAAACAATAATGTAAGTGTATTATTTGGTTGTAAGGTTCAAGTCAGGGACTTCTTTTGTGTAACAGCTTTCACTGATGACTCTAATCTTGGATATGCAAACTACTACATTGATTCTAATAAGTGGAAAGTTATTAATATTCACTTTACTTCTGCCCACTAGACACAACTTTCTGCTATGATATTATTGTTAAATGATTTTTTCTTTTCCCCTTAATATTGTCTCAGAATGCAAATATTCAGTGTACGTGTGCCTACGTATTGATGCTGCTAAACTTACACACAGCATACGTATCCTTTATTTTGGAGGGAAGTTGGGGTTAAGTGACTTGCCCAAGGTCACACAGCTAGTTTTTGTGTTAAGTGTCTGAGGCCGTATTCGAACTCAGGTCCTCCTGACTCCAGGGCCGGTGCTCTATTAACTGTGCCACCTAGCCGCCTGGCATACGTATCCTTTTTTAACTTTTTTCTAAGATTACAAACTCTCATAAGAAAGAGGTCACCACCTATTTAACCCATATTGCAGCTCATTCTTCACTTCCTGGACTTCTTTATCAAAATAATGTGACTATTAATGTAAAAGTTCAAGTTTTCCCAAATCTTTTTCTAAAATATTCATAGAGCTGCATTATGTCACTCTTTTTTCTTATTTATTTATTCATTTGTTGTTTTACATCATTGATTTCCACAAGATTGTGAGTTATAGATTGTTTCTATAATTTCTTGCTTGACCCACTCATTCTTTAGGATTAAATTATTTAGTTTCCAATTAGTTTTTTGCCTACCTTTCCATGGCCCTTTATTACATATAATTTTTATTGCATCATGTTCTGAGAATGACACATTTTATATTTCTCCCTTTCTGCACTGAATTGTGAGGTTTTTATGCCAAATACATGGTCTATTTTTGTGTATGTGACATCTAAAGCTTTGAAGAAGGTATATTCCTTTTTATCCCCATTCAGTTTTCTCCAGAGATCTATCATGTCTAGCCTCTCTAAAATTCTATTTGCCTCCTTAACTTCTTTCTTGTTTACTTTGAGGTTACATTTATCAAGTTCTTAAATAAAGTATCTTCTGGGGTGACTATCCTCTCACCACACACACACACTCATTATTAGGAAATTGGATAGAGACTGAGAGGAACAAATGAAGATGTTCCCATAAAGTAAAGAAGACAGTCACTAAACTTGAGCTGGGTTTTAGCCCTGGCAAGCCCAAATTTTGTTTTTCTCTAATGTGCCTGCCAGGCGTTGGTCTTTGGTGAACAAGAAAAGCAACACGTGAGCTGTGAATAGCCTACTTCTGCAACAAGTAATATGTTTGGCAGATGTTCCTGTAAAATTGTTAGTTTCTTTGGAAAACAGGAGAAGCTTATGTAATATGTGATAAGCCAAATTCTGATAAATAATTTTGTATTGGATAAAAGGGTTGTAAGGACACCTCCTGCCCACCAATGGGAAGGAAAGCCTGGTTTTGGGGAGGGGTTTTGTGTTTTTTGTCTGTTTAACCCAGCTTCAGCTTCTGTAAGGTGGACTCTTCTCTCTGGTGTTCCAGTGGACTGCCCGCTTCTTGCAAGATTCTAATAAAGAAATCTTTCTCCTTTCATCTAGAGAAATCTCTGAGTAGTCAATTTGGGGTAGGGTCTTTGCACCCCACACACCTGGATCCCCTTCCATGGTCCCAGCTCCCTCCTGAATCCACAAAACAGTCACCAGGATACAGAAGCATACAGGTGCCATGTTTTCATCCAGTCTTCAGAGAAAGACAGCTCCTAGGTCCTTGTTCAGTCCTCAGGGCAATCCCCAACACACACTGAAGTTCACAGGTTCCAGCACATCTCAAAGCCTTCACCACTTCTCTTGCCTGGAACTCAAGGATCAGCCAGGCCACGAATAAACAAAGTCTTATCCTGATCATGCTTCTTCAGTCTTCCAGCAGT